>CM021102.1:550743052-550998650 GCA_007115665.2 Sequoiadendron giganteum
GGTGGAAATAGTAGTTGAATACAGTAAGACTCTAAAGGACGCTCTACTATACAACATCAACACAACAAATGGGAGCATTTCACTAGAAATTGTCAAAAAAACTAGAACAAAGTGGGACTCTTGTGTGAATGTTGTGGACCAAGAGATCACAACGACACTAACTACCCAAAGCAAACACCCAATACCAGTCAAAATGGCAAGCCTCTTACAAAGCATGCCACAATTGAGGACTACAATCACTACCACAATAGATAGTGACTAATGACAAGGAAGAATGGGCCAATAGAAGCGAAAATATTTAATAATAGAACCTCCATTGCACAGTGACATGGTAATAGAACCTATGTTGTTGACGTCTAATGTGGCAAAGAAACCTATCATAGTGCATATGGAGATTCTTGGGAAGAGCCTAACAAACACAATCATCCATGGAAGATCTAAAGTGAACATACTCCTTGAAGATACCTTGAAGAGCCTCAATAAACCTACCTTCTAGCCTCAAATCAACTAGGGTGGAATCATTTCACCACCGAAACTAATCTTCCCCAGAGGGTTTCCATCCTCCAAAAGCTGAGATGAACTAGGTTAAATCTCATAACCCCCTTTAATACTTTTTCTGCCAAACTCTCCAAAAGCTTCTATTTAAAATTCACTTTTTAATTTAAACTCCATTTTAGCTCTGAAAAGGACTTTTTGATTAAAATAATCGTAATTTGACACACAAGCCCCCTGTTTTATGCATCCATTATTTAAAACACTTCATCCCAATTCCAACAAGCTATAACACTATGGTGCCTTTTAAATATTTTAAATAATATTTAGCAGCGTTAATAAATTAATTAAAATATAGCCATTAATATACTCATTTTGCGGAAATTGTCGAAACGTGTCGGAATTGGAAACTAACTACATTGGAGCAATCCCGATGAAGAATAATGACAAACAGAGCTGACCAAACAACTTTCTATAAATAAAAACTCCCTCCAAAAATCTTGGAACCCAAACCGGAAGCCCTAAATAACATCCGAAAGCATTAAATAACTCCTCTAAATCATCTAAGCTCACTAGTAGCATCAAATTACCCTTTTGAACAAGCAGAAACAAACCCAAAATACCATCTCCAACTGCAAAGCAAGAGAACCCTAAAATGGGGACATTACATCCTCTTTTGAAAGGAAAAAGTCAGGAAGAAAAGATAAAGTCAAAGTAAAATTAAAAACAAACAAATTACTAATTATACTCCTGATATATGGAGGAAATTAGTTGTCCTCTCCTGCTTCTAGCCTTCTGAACTCTAGTTCTAGTAAGGTTTCTACCCTCATATTTGTAGAATCTGTTAATTTTCAGGTATTGTTTACCCTCAGCTTTTGCAGTTATTGGGCCATGGCATTTGCCATTTGACAAGGTTGTTGCAAGGCTGTTACAACGTCGCAGGGATTTCTGCATGTTTTTACAAATGAAAACAAAGAGGGAAAAGAAAGAATAGTGCAGACGAAAAATATCAGATATCAAAAGGCAGTTTGAGGAGGTTATTTTAGGCTGAAACTAAAATTCAATGGCTGCCTGCTAAGAGTTGTCTAACCTGTATGTATTCTATGACTAAATCTGTAAGCACATAGCTGATCATGTATGAACAAGCTATTTGGTTCATAAAATTCCTATAATGTAAATAGTAGTAAGATAAGTATACAATTTGTCTTATAACAAAATCTATCAAGGCAATATTTTTATTTAACAGAGATTAATACTAACATAAATTAAAATTGATATAACACTGTCAATTAAGTTAAATTTAATATTCAGACCCTACTTGATATATAGAATTAAATAAATATGAGATTTAAGTGGTATAAATAAATAAAGTATAAGAAGAAAAAATTGATAGCATTTAATCTCAAAATCATGTGAGCAACATAAGAACAATTTGTCTATTGACAATTAATAACCAGACAATGTATATTTAGGAAATTTACTTCTTTTTAAATTTAAAAAATTTATATTAGTATTTAAATATTTCAATAGCACATCATTTACTTATTTATTTACACGTGTATGGTAGATGTAATGGATTATTTTTTGGGATTTTTATGTTGATTTGATATGGAATGCATGTTAATAGTTAATTTTCCCCCTAAAATTCACTATTTTTTATTTTTCTTAAAATCTCCAAGTTTTGCCATTTTTATCAGAATTTTTTCACCAATTCCAGTTCCAAGCAAATTATCAGCTTGCCAAGTTTCTACTGTATCAAGTCTCAACACTATGGTTTAACCCTCTTACCATGATATACCACCACGATGGTTTTTTTCTTTTAACTTTTGGATGGAATCAACATTCAAGCATAATGAAAGACATGTTGAACAAAAAAACCAAAAAACAGTTCAAAGGAGATGAAAAATATTTTCAAAATCAAAATTAGCTAGCAGAAGTATTCTTACCACTACTTCAACTTGAACATGCATACCAACTTTGATGTGGTGTCGAATCCAATACCAATCATTGCCTTTAATTGGAACCCACCTGAATATAATTAAGAAATAATATTTAGGATGCCATCTCATAATATCATTAGTCAAGGTAAGACACTTTCAGCTATTACATATACCCTTTTAGCTTCCTGAATTGTTTTGTAAGTTGGAAGCTTATAACTAGTGAAAATGGTGCACTCATACCCGCTATTTAATAAAACTTATGCATCCATCCTTGTCTAGGACGTAACGAATTAATGGGATTTTAATGTTAATGTTTGTAAAGACCTTAATTCATAAGCAAACATCATGTACAGCCAACATCTAGAGAATAATAATTCTTGATGCCAGAAAATTGAGAAATACACAAGGAGCACAAAGCAAAGCACTAGCATACATTTTAGGAAAAACACTACCATTGGTGGAACAAAATAAATAAGAATTTAAGAGACCAAAGCCAGTTTTGCATGTCAAATCCCACTAAATAGTGTATTGTCTTCCTACTAAAAGACACGGTGAGAGCAACTAAAACTAGACCTCAAGGTTACCAAAACTCAAGATATGAATTTTGTTCTTAAAGTAGGTGATTCAATGAAGTGACAAGATCCACCAATATGCACTATGGTTAGGTTTACTTCTAGAACTAGATCTAGGTTGAGTAGAAACTAGTTGAAGAGAACTTGAAATGTACTCATGTAATGTCCCCCTCTTAGCAGTGATCTTGGTGATGACCGTTAGCCTATTTCTGAGACCCATAGGCTACTCGGAAGTGGAAATTAGGGTTTCCTATTCTGGTCGAGGTTGTTTAGCTTTTTCTGAAGATTGCCCTTGGAATTCCGAAGTTCTGTTTATGGATTCTTTCTGGGTTTTCTGAGAGCTTCGCAAAAGTATAGTTGGCATGTTATTCTGAGCAAATTCTTGAATTTACTATTTTTAGTAAATTTTATTTCTAACAGTGACCTTGTTGGCATCAGTACTCTTGGATTTCCTCTTCAAGCAGTTCAGTTGGCAGTGTTTGATTTGGCTTTGGGATGCTTTTCCAGAAGAGATAAGTTATTTTAATAATGTTATATTTTAATATTATGTCCCTTGGCCTAGCTTAATGACTTTTAAGTTGTTTTAAAAGGTGGTCTTCATAGGTGGACACCTCATCAAGGGGTTAATTGAAATATTTTCAAAAATGATAAAGTGGACTAAGGAGAAAAGGGACACCAACTTGAGGAAGGTAAATTGTTTTTAAATAATGAAATATTTCATTAAAGGAAATGGGACACCAACTTGGTGAGAGGGTTGAGTCAACTTGGAAATTCAAATTATGTTGACTCCTTGGTTTTGGCGTACCTTCTAGAAGCCTCTAGGGTGCTCTTCACAAGTTATAAAAGGGAGTTGCTTCTCTTCATGTTTTCATCTTAAGTTTATTGCAAAGTTATGCTGCCGGAATGGTGACTGAGTGCTTCAGGGAAGGCATACCCCCTAGCTTGGCTTGGCTTCTTGCTTGAAAGACAGCAACTAGTTAAGATAGGATTGTCCATGGTCTTTGAGTTGAGTTTTGAGCATGTTGTAGTTGATTTATTTGCATTTTATCAGATTTATAGAGTTGCTGATTTTGCTCAGCTGATTGTAGTTTTTAACCATATCTTGCAAAATAAAATTAGTATTGTTTTGGGTGTTGTGCCTATTTGTTTCCTTGCTGGGGGCGCCCCTTCATGTTAAATCTCATATTTTATTAGCAACTTTGGAATTTTTAAAGGCAAAATCTCCCTTCTTAGAGGGTCATACTTTTCTGGAAGTGCCTTGGTTTCCGTGCAAAATAAATGAGGGTTGTTTGAGTTGGTTTTTGTGTCCAGTCTTGGTCGCCATCCATGTTAGAGTATTATGCATTTTATCTCATGTCGATTGGTTGGGTTTTGAGCAAGTTATGAGCAATTTAGTGAGGTTAGAAGTTGTTGGTCTGCACAATTTCAGTCACTGTCACAGTCATATCAGATTATGAGAATTCGTCTCTTGAGTGGGCTTGAGTCTAGGAGGTCAAATTGAGTATAGGAGAGTTCATTTACGTTATTGCAGCATTGTATGACTTCTAATCATGTGCTCTTGGCAGGTTCTCTATCACATTATAAGTTGAACAGTAGTATTGTCAGCAATTCTTCTCTTGTTATCTAGCTCTTGCAATTCCCACGATTGTGGAAGAGACTGGCCTCATTTTAGTCTATAGCTTCAAGTTTCTGTTTCTTGCATCACCCGCTGAACAAGTGGAAGAGGCTGGCTTGCCACCTATTTATTTATTGTAATGCATTACTTCATCATATTGCTGATCGGCTGAGCCGTCAACATACTCCCGCTAAATAAGTGGTCGAGTTGCATCTTTAATTTCAGTAATGTACTTTCCATTTCAGTCCTCCCGCTGAATAAGTGGTAGAGTTGATTGTATCTCTTTCAGTTACCATTTCAGCAATTTCAATTATGCTAACGAGTCCCTTTCGAGTATGCTCTCACCTTGCCCACATTGGGATCAGGGTTGATCAGAGAAAAGGGTTCCCTTCAGTTGGATTGAGATTTCATTAACGCTAACAGGTGAATTTAGTTGTGAAAAACTGAAAAAAATTGCCCAGCATATTTCAACTCAAATCATCCTCTAGGTGTTTCCCTTATCTCAAAATGGTTGACAAGTGGCATAGGCTATTGACAAACTTAATAATTGTAATGTCCCCATTTTAGCCATACGCTCTTTTCTGATTGATAGCCTATTTCCGAAGGCCCGTAGGCTAGTCAGAAGTGCAAATTAAGGTTCCCTATTTCATAGGAGGTTTCAAATGAGCTTTCAAAGGTTTGCATGTGAGAGATTTTGATGCATGTCTGGTGGAGCTTCCTGGGTTTTTGGAGAGCTTCAGAATAAGGTAACATGCATGTTCACAAAATGACATGCATTGTTGGCAAATACCTTGCATGTAGGAAAGATTTCTGGGTTTTTCTAGGTTTTCAGAGAGCTTCAAAATGGTATACCATGCATTTCCATCTAACAACCTTTCCAGAAACTTACTATTTTTAGTAGTATGCTATTTTAGTAAGTTTTATGTCTAGCAGTGTTATCTTTGGCAGTAGCATCAGCAGTCAGTTCAGTTTCCATTTCGAACAGTGCAGTTTGGAGCATATTTGGCTTCTAGCATTTTAAGGCTCATTTTGGTAAAATGATTTATTTAAGTCATATAATATTTTAAATTAATTTTGGGCCCCATTGCCTAGGTTAATGACTTAATGATGTTTTAAAAGGTGGTCTTTGAGGGTGGACACCTAATACAGAGTACATTGATATTTTTATAATGTTTATTATGAGCCTTGAGCCTTGGACGCCACTTTATGGAAGAGTTAAAACATTTTAGAACATTATTATTGCTAAAGTAATGTTGGATGCCTAGAGTAAAGGAGGGATAACTGTTTTTAAAAATCAAAATATTCTTCTTCCATTGTGGCTTCTCATCTTCATCAGTAGGTTTGAGAACTTCGCCCTCCACGAACTCAGCAAGCTCATTTTCTTCCAAAGCGAGCATGACTCAACTTCCAAGATGTGAAGTTTGATGCGCCCTCAAGTCTATCTTCGATCTTGAGCCCGTTCACCATCTTCACAATAAATTAGATGCAATCAAAAATGAGAATAAGAGTGTAGGGTAGCACTGTTTGAATAAATCTGATCAAGATCTTTCTTATACCCGCTCTGATAACATGTTAGTTTTTATGATCAGATATTCAATAATCAGAAATGCAGCAAATAAGACAATGAGCACAACAAGATACCCTGGGAAAACCCTGCAACTTGAGGGAGAAAAACCCAACAAATACATCTCTTATATATTGAAGAAATAAGAGCAGAAATCTGCTTACAACTTAGGCACAACACAATGACGATTTTGATACAATGAATAATCGCACCTCTCCTAGATGCAATAATACAAAACAATATGTTTCTCCTTGAAATCGATCTGCTGTAGCAAAATCACGATTTTCTATTCAGGCGTGAACTTATTCTAAGAATGTGAATTGTCTTGAGAAATGAACTTTTTATGTCTAAAGAATGGAAATGATCTCTCATATATACCCATCAATAGAGAGGACGCATCTCTTCATGATGCAAGGTCGACCTCTCATAGAAAATTGCGTCTCTTCAAGTCGGCCACATTAATTAATATCAATAGTTAATATTTTATTTAGTCTTTCAAGTGAAGCGCTTCTTCACTTATATCAACTTAGATAAATTAAATAGCCAATAGGCTACATTGAATTTATCTGCTGGAAGTATGAGGCCTGAAGCTGTAAACATCAACACTCCCTCTCAGCTAGGGAGGAATACTTTCAGATGACATCCACAATGGCTACACCCATATGTGGAAAGATCTTATCACGGATTCACTCAATCGTGATAACAACCATCATGGCTACTCCCATGTATGGCAAAGCATATGTGCACAAGTGCCCATCACGGACACACTCAACATGATGTCGTCACCTCAACATGACGCTCACCATGGCTACTCCCAAAAGGTGAATAAACACAAGTACAAGAAAATTATCACGGACTCTCTCACGTGATGTTGTCATGAAGTCACACACATGACATCCACCATGGCTACTCCCAGAGGGCGGAAACAAGGGCTTGCACCTCAAATCTTTCTCACAGAGAGAAATGCATTAAAACAAATCATAGAACATCACTGAAGCTTAGTCTCCCTCTTAGCTAGGGCTTCATTCTCCACAATACCAAGCTTGTCTAGGAAGCACACAAACTTTACTAGGGAGAAAGGCTTAGTGAGAATGTCTATCATCTACTCATCAGTGTTGATATACTTCAACTGGACAGCTTTCCTCAATACCATATCCATTATATAGTGGTATATAATCTCAACATGTTTCGTTCTGTCATGAAACATTGGATTGACAGAAAGCTTCACACAGCTTTGACTATCACAATGAATGACAGTAGGCTCCAATGATTGTCCAAACAATCCTGCAAGGAGCTTCTGAAGCCACACTGCTTCTCGAGCTGCCACACACGTTGCAATGTACTCAGCCTCTGAGGTGCTCAGTTCCACTGAAGACTACTTCCTGCTACACCAGGAGATCATCGCAGACCCCAAACTGAAACAACATCCAGAAGTGCTCTTTCAATCAGCAACACACCCTGCCCAATCAGAATCGGTATAACTATGCAACTTCAATTCTACACCAAACGAATATATCAAGCCATACCCTACTATGCCACGCAAGTATCTCAGGATATGTTTTGCTGCAACTAGATGTATTTGCTTTGGTTCACACATGAACTGACTAAGTGCACTCACTGCATAGCAAATATCTGGTCTAGTATTGACTAGATACATCAATGATCCAATCAACTGCCTGTACATAGAAGGATCCACCAGATCTGAACTAGCTACAACCTCTTTTAACTTCTAAAAATTGGTTTCCATAGATGTAGACATGGATTTGCAATCCATCATACCAAATCTCTTCAAGATGTCTATTGTATACTTCCCTTGACTTAGAATGATCTCATTAGGCCTTTGCCATACTTCTAAACCAAGGAAGTAATGCATGTACTTAAAATCCTTCATTTCAAATTTCAAAGCCAACTCTTTCTTGCATTTGATAATGTGGTGTTCTTCTCCAGTAAGAAACAAATCATCAACATAGACAACTAAGATCAATGCTTTGCCATCAATTACCTTGAAGTACAGGTTTGAATCAGCATCATTTTTAGAGAAGCCCAAGCTCAGCAGGTATCAATCAATCCTCTCATACCAAGCACGAGGAGCCTGCATAAGGCCATACAAAGCCTTCTTCAATCTACAAACATGAGACTCCTTCCTATGAACTTCAAAGCCATCAGGTTGCTCAACGTATACCTCTTCTTCAACTACACCATTTAGAAATGCTGTCTTCACGTCCATCTGGTGTAATTTCCATCCTTTAGCTGCTGCAATGGCAATGATAGTCTTGATGGAGGTATAACGAGCAACTAGAGCACATGCTTCCTCATAATCTATTCCCTCTTTCTAAGAGAATCCCCTAGCCACAAATCTAGCCTTGTACTTCTCAATGCTTCCATCAACCTATTGTCCCCTGATTTTGCAAAGCCAAAATTGGACAACCTATACAAATTTTTCACTAAAAATTCCTATTCTTGGTTCCTCTAATGCACGTTTCTCAAGGGAAAATCGTGCCTTGTATATTCTATAAGGTCTTTTGTCATCTTTGTTATTTTCTTTTTTGTTTTGTGTCTGTTTTGGTCTTGTTTTTGTGTCTTTTCTTCCTTTGGTCGGGTTTTAGACATCTTAATGCAAGTGTGGGGGTTTCAAGCTCTACGATGCAAGTAATACTTGAACTTGCAATCAAGTCCTTAAGACCCGATTTCCTTTTTGGCCTTTCAATTAACTTGCAATGGGGGTCTTGAGACCCAACTTACAAGTTGAGAGCTTCTTTTTAAGAGTTACTTTTTTGCATGTCACTTGTAATTTGGGTTTCAAAGCCCGAATTGCAAGTTAGAAGCTTTTTAGAAGTTACTTTTTTATATGTAACTTGTAATTCGGGTCTTAAAGCCCGAATTGCAAGTTGAAGGGAAAATACAAGTTCATTGCTTGCAATCACGCCTAGGAGACTCGATTACAAGTTCGCGTGTGAAGTGCTCTTTCAAAAAACGACTTGTATTTGCTCTTGAGAGATCTGACCCACTTAAGCTAGTGATTCAAGTCACTTGTAAAGGCATTCAAAAAGCCCAATTTCAAGCTTATAGTTCGAGTTTTTGCTGAAACATGTACTCTTGTCTTCAAAACCCGATTTTTGACTTGGTCTTGGTCACTCTTCTCCTCATGGCGCGATTTCTCTCTTCTTCCTCCCTTTGTTTCTACGTTTCTTGAGGAAAGGATTTAATACTCAGCTGATTATGTTTGGAAAAGAGTCTTTGTCCCACTTTGTTTATAAGTCCTGGTTACGAATCAAGGGTTCTTATTTTATTTCTTCAGCTGCACATTTTTGCTCTTCAAAGGTACGTTTTTGTTTTTGTCTTTGTTTTCTTTTTCTTGGTTTCTTCTTGGTCACAAGTTCATGGTGTATTTTTGAAATAAATTATGGGATAAAATTCTCATCATTTGCTTGCTTGTGATCGGGTCTCTAAGACTCAACTACAAGTAAGGATTCATTTTAAAAGCCTTCAAAATGCTTGCATTTGCTTCCGTATACTTCCGCCTCACTTGCAAAATCCATTCAAATGCATGCCATTCATCATATCATATTCCCGTCACTTGCAATCGGGTCTCGAAGACCCGACTGCAAGTACACATTGTCAAAAAATATGCAATTCACTTGCAATCGAGTTCTCAAGACCCGATTACAAGTTGAGCTCGCAAATATCTCTTCCAGATCCGATTTTTCTCCTGTCACTATCCAAAGCATATTCACACCGCATTTTCAAGTCATGATAAATGTTATAAGTTCAAACCTCAAACAAGTCTGAGTGAGATTGTTGGTTTACAAGATTTTGGCATCAAGGAATCACCCATTGCTGCTGAAGATATTCTTACGCTATTGAATTTTAATCACAGTGTTTCAGATTCTTGTTCAATGACAGAAGAGCCAGTATCACCTCCAAACAAGAAGATGAAGGCCAAATATGATAAGTTTTTGAATGAGATTGTCCCTTCCCACGTGGTTTCCCTCATTGATGAAATTAGGGACACGGAGATCGGACACATTGATATGTTTGAGTTCCTAAAAAGAACGAATGATTCATCAACTCATGATATGCAGTTGCTTCTTAGAAGTCATATTCATTTGGTTTCTTCATTCCCAGTGGTTGCTTGAGAACCAGAATTTGTGCTTGCTTGTGCTGCTCATTTTGATGAAGAAACAAGGACAATCAGGGACGATAATGGGAATGTCATAATAAGTTTGGAGGCTGAAACAATTGATAAAAATTTTAGAGTACCTGCAGCTCCTTTGTATGCTGAGATCACAATGAAGAGTGCAATAGATCATTACAAGCAAAGAAAAGAAGATTGCAATAGACACATGAGTGCAAAATGGTTGAAGACTCCCCAAACTTGCTTTTCTAGATGGCCCAAGTTACATCTTTCCGATTTCATTGAGGAGATAGGTGATATAAATACACTTCTCAGCAGTTTAGCAGGTTTAAAATTTTCTAATGTGTTTGAGACCTGGATGTATAAGTACATCGTGGTTATGAGGAAAAAGCAGTCTCATATTTTCTGGGGGGAATTGATCAATGATAACTTGTGTAGACAGTTAGCACAAGTTCATACTACTTACACCTTTTATATGAATTCATTTTTGGTGTACATTGCTACATCGCTTAGACAGTTTCCCGGCCTTTCTACCAAGGGCAATAGATCGTTGGTGCCAGTATGGGAATATTATGATCAGCTAACTCTGAGGCCTAGTAGGCTTCATTACAGGAGGGTGCAGGATGCTTTCTTCGGTCACTTCATGTGTCTCTTTGACAAATCATTCAAAAATAGAAGAGTTTCTGAAGCAACCTGGAAAAAAGTGAATGAATATGGTTGTTTCTTTCTACAATTTCCCACTTTCACTTACATGAGAGTTGGATGTTTTAAGGGACAGCCATTTATGTTACTTTGATATCCTATTGACAGAATCCTTCTGATAGAGTTGGCAAGACAATTAATGGCGGTTCATGTTGTACAACTTGCTAGTCACAAGTTGGGTATTACTATCTCTTCGCATAGTCCATTGCAGATTGGTCGGTATCCTATAAACACATCTCAAAAGGCCAAAGCTATGGATGCTGAGCTTCAAGAAATCAAGCTGAAGAAGTTCATTGCGAGAGAAGATTTTGACTACCGTGGAATGGAAGATAAAATCAAAAGAGCCTTTGCTCATGTTCATCGCCTTGAATATATCTGGGTAGATCTTCGTACTGAAGAGGATGTGAGAAGGATGGACAATAGCAGGCTTACTTTGGAGCAGATTGTGGATCTTAATTTAACCACAATTCCTGAAGGGATGATAGATGATGGAGAAATCCTAGATCCAGAGTATATTGAACAAAGAGTTGCAGAAGCTCCGCTCTCGTCCCCGCAATGGTCCAAAAAGGAGTGTGACTCTATCCTTGATCGTTTTCAGCCCATCCTCGCTAATACCAATGCCTGGTTGAAGGATAATAATGTCAAAACTATCAAGATCAAAGGTGAAGTAGAGAATGATTTGACTGGTCCAGTTGGGCAAAGGTCTGAAATTAGAGATAAATCTAAGGAAGGTACTTCTTCTTATGGCACAAGAATCAAGTTAAGGGTTAGCAGAGCTTTGGTAATTCCTCCGCTAAAAGTGTCAGCAAAAGGAAAAGAGACATCATAGGTGCAAGTACATGTCCTTAATGATGAGGATGATACTTATGAAGAGAATACAGCAGAATCACCTCCTTCAGCAATCTCAGACTCTCCTCATGTAGTCATTCTTCAAATACCCATGGATATCGACATAGATGTAGATTTTTTCTCTACTATGTTTGTGGATCCTGTGGAACCTAGTACAACTGTTGTTGCTAGTGTGGAGATTCCTATTGGAACTTCCCATGAAGACTTGGAGAGAATCTTTGATGATAATCCTTCTTGTGTAGCCATGTCCAACATTCCTTTCTCTGAGATTGATACTTCTACCTTGAGTTTTGACAAGTTTATGACAGAGGCAAATCATGTGTTTCCAGTTGAGCAAAGGCCCATTGCAATTCAAACTGATACTTCTCCAATGGTAACAACTATGGTACAGGTAGACCCTGTTTCATCAAGAACCACAGTTGTTGTTTCTAATATGAGCTTGTCAGAATTACCCCCATGGCTAAGTTCAATTACGCCTAAAAGAAAGAAGCAGGAAATTTCTCTTGATGTGTTTGATTTTCAGCGAATTGCAAAACCTAAATCCAGGGTTGCAAAGAAGGCAAAGAAAGTCTCACGGGTGGTGATTGATGAAGATAAATTAAGTATGCAGAGATAGCCGAACCATTGGTTGAGAAGCCACCTGAAGAGATGCAGTTGTCAGATTATAGGCTTACCGGAATTGAGCTTGGTAAGCAAACACATTCTAGTCTTATGCATGATGCCACGGATTCAATAGCCTCATTGGTTCAGAAATATGATGAATTATTGACAAGGAAGAATGAGCTCAAAAAGAAGAATTCACAGCTCATCACAATAATTCAGAAAATAACAAACACTTTAGAGCGAATTAATCCATTAACTTCTTTTACCTCTGAAGAATCAATCGGGCAGTTAGAAAGAATTGCACAAAAGGCTAAAGCAGTTGATTCTTGGATAGCTCAACTGATTGATCAAGGTACATCAGTGATTGAGAAGACGCTACATATTTTGAGTACCATCAGGACAGTAAAAGTTAAGATGAATCAGACTTTGGAAACATTCAAGCAAAGTCTGATTTCTCTTGAAAAAGATTTGAAAATTTCGCATAAGATCGATCAATTTAAACTGGAAATTCTGAGCAGCAATTCCATAATTCCAAGCAGAGAAAAATATGTGGAGTTTCAAGAGCATATGACAAATAAGTCATTAGTTGTTGAAGATCCCATCAAAGATGTTCAAGCTACACTTGAAATGAATGTTGAAGTTGAGTAGGACATACTTGCTAGTTTTGAGAAGATGTCTTGCAAGATTCTAAATCATGAGGGAGAGTTACTTGTAGTTGACGTGATTACTACTGAGATTGCAGCAAATCTTCGTAAAGACCTGGAATCAGAACAGTTTACTATAAATTTAATTCAAAAGTTTGTTAATCATCGAATGATCCTTGATAAAATGCAAACCAGTTTGAAGAATACAGAGAGACAACAGTTAGGTATTACGATGTGATCGTTAAGACTATTGCGGTTGCCAAGAATACGCTAGGCCCTGATCCTGTTGAGTTTCAAGGAATTATCAGCAAATTTCAGTCTTTCAAAGCTAGGATTGAAATGAAATAAAAGTGTCTCATGATACTTTATCTTTATTTTATGTACTTTGTTTTTGACAAGTTACATGTAAAAACCAATTTTGTAATTACAAGTGTTCATTTCACTTGCATTTTTGTAAGATGTAATTACACGTGATAACATTACAAGTCAAATTACAATAGGGCTTGTAATGTTGAATAAGTCAATTGCAGTTAGTTAGTGGTTGAGAGAATTTCGCAAGTTAGTTGGGATCCTCCCACCTTTTTGTCTAGACCTCTCTCCTATAAATAATTGAGGGGGTTTATTGTAATTTTCATCTTTTTGGCAATAGAGAAAACTCTGCAGAAATTTACAACAAAGAGACTTTGTGCTTTGTGTGTGTAAACTTGATTTCCAAGTGATATAAGGAAGGCATACAAGATTTCAGACTTTGAGTTGAGTCTTGTTGCGTTTCATTACTATGTTCTTATGTCATAGTAGTGTAATTTTCTAAGTTCCTCTTGTGAAGTTGTGGAGTTATTGTGAAAAGACTTTGGTCTGATTTCTTGCAGACTTTGTGCTACAAGTTTAAAGGATCAAATTAAATTGATTTATAGTTAGGAGTTGTGACCTACAGGTGCATGATATTTACAAACTTTGTGCTGTTATATATTGCGTCATAATATAATTATAAATGGTAGATAGGATTTCTAAATTCTCAAGACTTTGTGCTTGGAGATTGTTTTCCCGTCCCAGACGAGCACCAAAGGACTTTGTGCCTTTATGAAAACTTTGTTTCTTTATTTACTTCATTAATCATATATGCTTTCAGCTGTGATTCTTTTTTGAAATAAGAGAAAAGGATAAATGTCTTTTTTTCTGAAAAAAGAGAACAAGAAAGAGTTTCACCCAGATTTAAAATAGATTTATACTTAGAGTTAATTTTTGAATAGTTAAAATAGAAAGCAAATGGGGAGCCTTCCCTTAATTAGGAGAGTTTTATCTCACGTACTGTGGCTGAAACTACAATTTTGTACGCTTTCCCAAGTATACAAAATTTTCAACCAACACAGCCGCATGCTTGATCATGAAAAACCAATTAGAAGATACAACAGATTTGTCTTCTAGTCTAGGTACAATGTCCCAAACATCGTTCTTGAGGATAGATTGATGCTCTTCAGCCATAGCATCTTTCCATACTTGCTGACTTGAAGCTTCCTCAACAATGGAAGGCTCAGATTCAATCATTTGACTCATCAATGCAACACAGCTTGAAAACTTCTAAGGTCTTTTCCTTTCTCTAAATGTTCCTCTAGGGGCTGCAAACTTCTTTGTCTCCTACATTGTTTTCCTAGCCCATAGAGGTCTCTTTTGACCAATAAGAATGTCTGTAGGCCCATCAGTAGGTTCCAAAGGCTCAACTGGATCATCATCTTCTTTAGAATCAGTAGCCTCCCACTAAATCTCAAGAGTATGGTCAACTTCCATGTCCTGAGGAGACTCTTGGTCTTCATTGTCTATCTCCATGTGAGAGCCTTTAGATCTCCTGAATGCAACATCTTCTTCAAATGTAGCATCCCTACTAATCTGTATCAGTTTCTGACTTGGAATGTAAATCCTATAGGCTTTTGAAGACTCACTATAGCCCACAATTATACCTTTCCTGCCAAATAGTTCCAACTTTGTCCTTTTATCTTTAGGGACATGAACATACACAGGACAACCAAATATTCTCAAATGATTGACTTCGGGCTTCACAACTGTGAAAGCTTCTTCAGGAGTCATGTTCTCCAAGATACAATGAGGGTTTCAATTCAGAACATACACAACTGTCTTAGAAGCTTCGTCCCAAAGGAAGATCTGCAGATCTTGATCATGAATCATGCCCTTAGCTCCTTCTACAATAGATTTGTTCTTCCTTTCTGCTACACCATGTTGTTGTGGATTGTAGGGAACACAAAACTCCCTCTTAATTCTTGCTTCAACACAAAAGTTATGAAAGCTTCCAGAGATGTATTCTCCTCCATTGTCAGATCTCGGAACTTTGATCCTCTTCCCTAACAAGTTCTCTACTCGAGCTTTAAATTCCTTGAGTCTCTCAAGTACTTCCTCAGATTCTTTAGTCTTTAAGAAATAAATCCAAGTCTTTCTAGAGTAGTCATCAATGAAAATTACATAATACAAAAAACCACTCAACGAAGCAACAGACATTGGACCACACAAATCAGAATGAACAAGATCTAGAATGCAGTTAGATCTAATTTCACAACTATGAAAGAGTCTTTTAGTATTCTTACCCAATGTGCATCCTCGGCAAGTACCTTCATGCTCCTAGCTGAGTTTAAGATTGTCGGTGACCATCTTCTCCATGGTTGGAAGTGCTCGGAAGTGAATGTGAGCAAGTCTTCTATGCCAAAGTTCACATGAACTTGATGTATCATGCAACAACGCTTGTAGAGGACGAGTGGAAAGTCTATAGAGACATTCTTCCCAAACACCAATCACTCGGGCTGACTTGATGCTAGAGTTCTTTGGCAATGCGAAGAACTTTACCTTCAGAGAATGCAACTTGGTAACCCTTGTCCTCCAAGGCTGACATAGAGACAAGGTTCCGCTTGATGCCTGGGACAAATAGTACATCACTCAACTACAAGGAGATGCCGAAATCTAAGTGAATGGTGGAGGTCCGAACACCTTTCACAGAATAACATGCATCATCTCCAATTATGACTTGAATACTTGTATCTCTTATTACCAAATCTGAAAGATGTTCTCTAAATCCAGCAATGTGATGGGAGGCACCACTATCAATCAACCAAGTGTTGCTATCTGTTGGAACATTGCTTGATAATACAAAATAGAATAGAAATTCACTTGAATCCTTTTGAGGAGAGGTCACACCCACATTAGCAATTGAGGCATGTTGTTATGGTCTAGTTGGGCAATCCTTTGCATAGTGACCAAACTTGTCACATTTGAAGCACTGTAGGTGGGAAAGATCTTTCTTCTTCTTAGATGGAGGAGCACCATCAAATCTTCTATCTTTGTTCCTCTTTAAGTAGACTTTCTTTCCTTCTCTTCCTTTCTTCTTTGAGGATTGAGCGGTAAGTACATGAATCTCCTCATTGGTAGAACTTTGTCTGTTGCCTCTGGCCACTAATCTCGATTCCTCTTGAATGCAATCTCCCCTCAAGTGATCAAACTTAGGTAGCTTCGATCTCGCACTAATGCCTTGGATATATGGTTCCCAAGATTTAGGTAGACCATTAAGAGCCAACATGGCCAAATCCTTATCATCAACCATATGCCCAATGGTAGAGAGTTGATCTCTCGATTCAATGATCTTCATAAAGTAGGACATGACAGAATCTCCTTTTGCCATCTTAACATGATGAAGTTGTTGCTTCAAGGCAAGTGCTTTGCTTGTGTTATTGAACTCGTACATTTCCTCCAAGGTTTTGAACATTTCTCTTGTTGTCTTCAACTTGGAGATAATTGGCACAAGGTGGTCCTTCATCGAATCAACCAAAATCTTTTTCGCCTTGGTGCAATTCTTCTTCCATTGTGGCTTCGCATCTTCATTGGTAGGTTCGAGAACTTCGCCCTCCATGAACTCAGCAAGCTCATTTTCTTCCAAAGTGAGCATGACTCTAAACTTCCAAGTTGTGAAGTTTGATGCGCCCTCAAGTCTATCTTCGATCTTGAGCCCGTTCACCATCTTGGCAATAAATTAGATGCAATCAAAGATGAGAATAAGAGTGTAGGGTAGCACTGTTTGAATAAATCTGATCAAGATCTTTCTTTTACCCGCTCTGATACCATGTTAGTTTTTATGATCAGATATTCAATAATCAGAAATGCAGCAAATAAGACAATGAGCACAACAAGATATCCTGGGAAAACCCTCCAACTTGAGGGAGAAAAACCCAGCAAATATATCTCTTATATATTAAAGTAATAAGAGCAGAAATCTGCTTCCAACTCAGGCACAACACAATGTCGATTTTGATACAATGAATAATCGCACCTCTCCTAGATGCAATAATACAAATGAATATGTTTCTCCTTGAAACCGATCTGTTGTTCAAGCGCGAACTTCTTCTAAGAATGTGAATTGTCTTGAGAAATGAACTTTTTATGTCTAAAGAATGGAAATGATCTCTCATATATACCCATCGATAGAGAGGACGCATCTCTTCATGATGCAAGGTCGGCCTCTCATAGAAAATCGCGTCTCTTCAAGTCGGCCACATTAATTAATATCAATAATTAATATTTTATTTATTCTTCAAGTGAAGGGCTTCTTCACTAATATCGACTTAGATAAATTAAATAGCCAATAGGCTATATTGAATTTATCTGCTGAAAGTATGAGGCCTGAAGCTGTAAACATCAACATTCGAAAGGTCATCCGAAACTCTATTCAAGCAAGCTTTGCTCCAACTTTTGGTATTCATTATTGTTGATTATATCGAAAAGCTATTGAAATGAATTCAGAGCTCTTGCTTCGAAGAATGCATACCTCCTAACTCCGTCCATTCAGTTTCATACTTGCAAGACAGTACCTAGCTGGATTCTAAACACTGTGCTTCATCCAAGAGTGCAGATTGAGTTAATTTCTGTTTTCTGAATTCAGATTGTTGTTGTGTAATCTGATTTTAATGTTGCTGGTTATGTTTGGCTGTAGGTGATTTTCAATTATAGCTCATGGAGTGAATTTCTTTTTGTTATGGGTATTGGCTCATCAATCTTCTTGGCTTTGGGCGCCCCTATTCTCAAGTTTCCAGAATTTGTTGTCAAGTGTTTGATTTTCTAGAGCTGGTTGACTTCTCCTTGAGGTCGTTCCTTTGTGCTTGCTTTCATTAGGAAATATTCCATGCTAATTATTGCAGATAGGAGACTTTAGCTCTTAGAAGTTGGACGCCTAGTCCTCATAATATCCTTGCATTTGGTTTGGTTGTCATTGAAGCTGTTTTCGAATAGTTTTGAGCAATTTTTGTTTCAGTCTAGTTTGCTGGTCTGAGTTTCAGTTTGCTGGTTTTTTCATTTGAGACATGGTTATTCCAGCTTATGCAATATTTCTTTTATGTTCTTACTCATATTTGTATTAAGGAATATTGTGTAATCATTGTATCGAAGTTGGAGCAGATTTTCATTGATAAATCATTGTAAAACGCATATTGTAATTGTTGGTTTTAGTAGTATTGAATCAGCCTCTCTATCTTCAACATATTTCATTTTGTACTTACTACTCCTGCTGAATAAGTGGTCGAGTTTTTAATATTTCAGTTTATTTACTGCCGCTGAATAAGTGGTTGAGTATTTTAATTTAAATAATTGTAATAATCTCCCCCCACTGAAGAAGTGGCAGTGTGGAATTCATGGTTGGCTAACCGCCTAATTAAATTGTTCTTTCATTTCTAGTTATTTGCTAACGATCCCCGACACCATATGCTATCACCTTGCCCACATTGGGATCTTGGTGAACATTCTTGGTGAAGGGTTACATTTCCAAGCTGGTTATCTTTGGTGTTAACGCTAATCAATGGTTGTTGTGTGGTGAAAAACTCAAAAAAAAACTAAGGGGGATATCATAATAATTACAAAGCAATACAATGTTTATTAGTACAATATCAAAGACATCAACTTCATTACTGATTGTAATTAATGCCATAAGAGATATTTAACCGTTCCAATGTCATACAAATTATGCTTTATAAAGCATTGATTTGCAAAGAAAATATGTACAAAATTTGCAATTGTGTATTCTAAACTCAATACTTAGTTGAGGTTCAATTTCTGTGAGTTAAGGATCTCTTAGTTGGTCCAAACATATCAAATTCATCAATCTAAATGCTTGCACTCAATGGCACCACAAAAGGAAACAAGTATAACGTATCTTCACACATATTGCACAACTCAATAAACAAAATATCAAAGTTCTTGAATGAGTGTAGACCTAAGTCATAGGGTTTGTCAAATTTTGGCCATGAAGTTCAAAATTGAGCAAATACTAAAAATATATATACATAAAATTGTATAAACTTTCCTATAAATTTGTACGAAAAAAAAAAGCAAACAAAATTATATTAAAATGCATTTTTGAAACATGTTTTTATTAGTACTTTTTATAGGCTTTTTTTATAGTTTTAGGACTCTGACTTGTGACTTGGCATGGACTCAGCAAAAACTCATAACTACACCCAAAAAAATGCATTTAGAGAACATAAAAGTCTAATTTAACTATCAATTTGTCATAATTCAAACATTACACATGTCATATGATCCTCTATAATGTCCCCAACTCAAATCATGAGAATTCGCAGCACACGGTTATCCTTTCCTAGGATTACTCAAGAGGAAGAAGACGTAGAGCATTATTGGGTAAGTATGGAGTCTTTGGCTTGTATTATATTCTATTATTAAGTTGTGTGCACATCTTTTTATGCAACTTAAATGACTATAATGTCCCTAACTAAAATCATGAGGATTAGGAGCACATTGGTTGTCCTTTCCTTGGATTACCCAAGAGGAAGAGAGCATTATTGGGTAAGTATGGAGTCTTTGACTTGTATTATATTTCATTCTTAAGATGTGTGCACATCTTTTTATGCAACTTAAGTGAGCTTAAGTCATTTTAAGTTGTGAGAACGTCTTTTTAGGCAACTGAAGTAACTCCTAGCCAAAAATACTTATGTTATCCCCTTTTTATGTACTTTAAACGACTTTTAAAAAGTATGTGATAAAAAGGAAAAGGTGTGGGTTTTCTAGGAGTTTATTGGATCAATTTTTAGGTTTTTAATGTGGAGCATTGGATTAAGAGGTGGTGATTCAAGGACTGAGATTAATTCATCTCTTTGGAAGTTATTATATAACTCTTTAGGGTTCTTTTAGAGCTCATTATGTTGTGAGTTTTTTCGTTTATTGCTGCTGCAACTTGGCTTAAGGTCTGAAACCTTTGAGTATCCCTACTTTCTAGGAGACATATGGGCCCCCACTATTCAAAAGGGTGTGTTTCAGTGGAAGATCTTTGGTTTGTGAAACCCTAGCACATCAATTTTTAAGATTGCAACTGTCTATCAGGTTTGGTTGAAGATCAAATTCAAAGTTGAAAGTTCAAATTTGGAGTTACTTCAGCATGGTATTTCATATTTCTAAGCATTCTTGAGGATGGCAACAAAAAATCAGACCTAGAGCTGATTTATTTTAGGAATTGATGCCATGTTTGAAGATAAATAGGGTTTGATCAAGGTCTGAGGTATTTTATGGTTAAATTTAAATACTTATTTCAGTTTTATCTGAGACAAATAGAAAAAAAATCATTGTAATACATTTCTGAAATTTTTGGGCAAAATAAAAGGAATTCTTGTACTTTTCCTAAGTTCAATAATACTCAGAAATTTATTTCTTTTAGCTGAAAAATCAGATCATTAATTTGATAGCAAATCTGGATTTATTGTTAAAATTATTATATGCAAATTAAGTTTCCGATTTTTTTTTGCACTAGTTTTGGAAATATTGTTAGTTTTCTATTATCCCTATTTGGGGATATTATAGTGGTATCAGAGTTGCACGATTGGGCAGCCTGTCAAGGTTGGTTGTATGCATCAAAAAGGTGGTCATAACCTAGAAAAACAAAAAGAAATAATGGCAAGCAGCGATCAACAACTATCATCAAATGAAGAGAAGGTAAAACATATGTTTGCAAAAATGCTAAGATAGTTACAAAACACCAATCTATACTTAAGTCAGATGGCTCACAATATAGCAAATGGAAGAAACATGGTGCATGTGGAAAGAGAGGACAGTAGCAAAGCTGCAGAAAATAATTAACACTCTACCAGCAAACCTTCGGGTTCATCACAATCTAGACCCTTCGTGCCTACATTTATACAAGAGGATGAGCTTACAAAAGAGGAACCTATGGAAGACAATGAGGATGCTAAAATTTTGGCTAAGTATCAAGCTTTAGGGGCAGATTTTCAATCAGCCATCTCATTTAGAGATTACTTAGAGGCCACCAAACACACCAAGCCAAAGCAAAAACGGTGGAATCAAGGCAAGCAAAATTATGGGTTGCAGAAAAGGTTGGAACATCTATCCTTGCCGAGTTTTGATGGATCATCCAAGAGAATAGCTAAGGCTTGGATTCAGAAATTGGATACTTACCTTTCCCTGAATCAGATGAAGGAGATTGAGGCCATCAAATTTGCTACCCTTCACCTTGAAGGAGCTGCACAATGAGTGGTGGTATCATGGTTTAGTGACACGCGGTCATGGTGTGATAGTCTCTTATAATCAATTTTGCACTACATTGATAGAGCAGTTTGACTGCAAGGATTCAAAGGTACACTCTAGAGAATTGGCTCAGTTGAGATAGGTTGGGACACTTGATGCATACATTACAAAATTTCAGTGGTTGTCAGTAATGGTTTCTAATGTGTCCAAGAAGAGGTTGATTTTGTGGTTCATAGAGGGTTTCTTAGAACCTCTCAAGGGTTGGGTCAAAGCATTTGGTCCGCCATCCTTGCAGGGTGCTATTATGCGTACAAGGAATATGGAGCTATCTACACCACAAGCTAGGTTTCCTAGCAAGTTTTCGCAGAGACCCGTATCTTAGAATTTGTTGTAGAGGAAGGACAAGAAGCCAAAATGTACTAGACCAACAAGTGAGATGTCTAAGCCAATTGGTCGTGCATTTCGTGATTCAATGTGAAAAACCTTGTTGGTTCTAACTCTGCCTCTGATGCTAAAACTGTATTGTTTTTGTGTTTTCTCTTGTTTTGATGCATTTTCGACAAATAATAAAGAAGTTGCCAGACAAGAAAATATACTAAAACTAAATAAACAAGTAACTATGGAGTAACTGCAATTATATTAAGAATCTGGCAATTGCTACAAGTAAATCTTATTCAACAAAACATACTCAGAGGTCCTTAGCTTAACTAAATAAGAAAACTTCTGGATCAAGCCAGGCAAGGCAAAAAACTAAAAAATCAAATTGCCCAACTCCAAATACTGATTTCTCCCGCTGGAAACTAGATCAAAAGGCTTGATAGTGCTAGGCGTCCATGATGGAGCAATTAGATGCCAAAAAAGAAAGGTGTTTCTACCTCCTTGTTCACATGTCCCAACTAGAAGCAAGCACGCCTCCCAATGATGAAGTACGGCCAGCAATGAATAGTGTACGACCAGCTTATGGGTGTGAAAGGCTAAGGAAAGAAGGCATCCAAATTGATAAGCCCTTTCCTTTATTGAAAATTGCTAAATAACTGAATAGTAAATCTGTTGTAGGCACATATGGACTCCAGAATGAAGCCCTCTCTGTAGCAATGATTCAATTGGTCTTTCGTAGCTTCAAGATTGCATGACACTAAAGAATTGCCGCTCTCCAATGGATGAAAATTGTTGAAACCCTTGTCTCAAGCACAACTTCAAAGAAGCTAAGAAATAATGTCAAATGATCAATTATGAATGAGGTCGACTTGTCTCTTGCCTCTTTTATATTCTCCTCAAAAAAGCACGATTTCCTCTTGAAAAGGTTTTAATACATTTAAAATGTATTTAAGACACTTTATAGTCTTTTAAAATAAATCATTTCACTTAAGCTTACCTTTTTGTTTTGCCTTTTTATTTCACTTTATTAAATTTAAGTGGCTCACTTTTATAAAGTAAAAATATAACTTTATAATATCCCTTTTAGTAATTAAATATCACTTAACCACGTAAATATTAATATCTCCCTCAAAACTCAGTATTTTGACGTGTCGTCTGAAGCTAGGGTCAACATTGTATAACCCCCATGTGTTCAAGTGCCCTGACTAAAAATAGCATCACTACCAGATTGATTTACTATAAATAGTAAGTCCCTCAAACTAAGCCAAACACTGATCTGCAAAGGCCTATATCTGAACTGAAGAAATGGAGTGACAACAACCTCCATTAACTACCACTCAGACCCTCTATCCAAACATATTAGCCTACAAGGGTCCAAGTAATAGGCTAACCCATCAAAAACAATATCATCATAATAAGGGGACATTACATTTGAGAGATGAGTTGAGATGAAAGAGGCTTTGCTTTAATTGTCATGAGCCTTGGACACTTGGACATAAGTGTAAAACTAGGGG
Organism: Sequoiadendron giganteum; assembly: GCA_007115665.2. NCBI lineage: Eukaryota > Viridiplantae > Streptophyta > Pinopsida > Cupressales > Cupressaceae > Sequoiadendron > Sequoiadendron giganteum. Next base: position 550,766,596 of record CM021102.1, read on the forward strand.
CAAGGTGCATTGGATTGAGGTCTTTGAGAAAACTTAGTGATGATGAGCTTGGAGGAGACACGAGTTTTTGATGAGCAACATGAGAAGATGGATAGGAAGATAGACACAGATGAGCACAAGGATGATTTGGCCCAAATGGATGGTGCAATTGCAACCCTCACTACCACTCCTCATTTTAACGCCTTCAAAGTAAAGGGTGTTAAGCAGGGACAGTGAATTGTGTTGATTGGTAGTGAGGCTACCCACAACTTCATTGATTCATCCTATGTGAAGAAGTGGAGCTTGCAAGTTGAGGAGAATGATGGTTTTCAAGTGCAGACAGCAAGTGGCACAATGTTGTGTTGTGTTAATCGTGTCCCACAGTTGAGTATGACCTTGAGTAATTGCACCCTTACTAAAGACTTTTATGTGGTTGACATTGAGGATAGCAATGTTGTGTTGAGTGTTTAGTGGTTGCATTCTATAAGTCCATATGTCATGAACTTTGAGACTATATAGTTGAGTTTCACAACAAAGGGTCGGAAGGTGGTATTATGGGGCTTATCTTCAGATGCTCCTAGAGTCATTTCAGCTAGGGGGATAGAGAGTTTTTCGACATTCAGAGGCTGCGTCGGCAATATAGTGTTTCGTTTCAAATAATTCTACCGATACAGGACAACATGGATATCATATTGACATACAAGGCTTGTTGGACAAGCATAGTCGAGTGTTTTCAAATCTGTCGCATGGCCTACCTCCAAATCATGGTTTTGAGCTTGAAGATGGCAAGCTAGTTGTAATGGATCCCTACCGTTATCCTAGACGATTCAAGGATGATATCGAGAAGAATATTCGAGAGTTGTTGGATGCAAGGCATATATAGCCGAGTTCTAGTCCCTTCACTTCTTTTGTTGTCTCGATGAAGGAGGATGGTACTATGAGGATGTGCAATGATTATCATGCACTAAATAAGAAGACCGTCAAGAACAAGTATCCTATTCCGTGTATTGATGAGTTGATGGATGAGCTACATGGAGCGATCTATTTCTCCAAAATGATCTTGATTCACAATACCACCAATTTCGGGTGCAAGAGCAGAATGTGAACAAAACAACTTTCATGTGCCACTATGGACATTTCAAGTATTTGGTGATGCCCTTTGGATTATCAAATGCTCCAACTACTTTTCACTCTTGCATGAACCATGTATTCAACAAGTAGTTGCAAAAATTTGTGTTGGTTTTCCTTGATGACATCTTAGTATATAGCAGGACATGGGAGGAGCATATTCAACATCCTGATGAGGTGTTAAGTATCTTAGCAGCTAACTCCCTTTCTGCGAGAGCCTCTAAGGGTGAGTTCAGTATGACCGAGCTATTTTATTTGGGATATGTCATCGGAAATGGTGAAGGCACATAAGGAGAAGATTCAAGCTATACTTGATTGGCCACCACTAAAGAGCATGTCCCAATTGAGGGTATTCCTTGGTCTATGCACATACTATAAATAGTTTGTGAAGGACTTTTCTTCATTAAATGCTCCTTTGACAGATTTGACCAAGAAAGATGCATTTGTTTGGACGGTTGAGACTCAAAGAATCATGGATCATCTTAAGAAGGTAATGAGTACTTGTCTTGTTTTGGCTTTGCCAGATTTCTCTAAACCTTTTGTGCTTGAATGTGATGCATCCAATATTGGTATTGGGGCTGTTTTGATGCAAGCCAAGCATCCAATTGCTTATGAGCACCGAAAATTGAATGAGGTTGAAAGGAGGTTCTCTACATATGACAAGGAAATGTTGGCAATCATGCATGTACTTGAAATTTTCTTCAATATCTTGTGGGCAGCAAGTTTATAGTGAGGATTGCTTATAATGGCCTCAAGTATTTCATGGAGCAAAAAGGATTAAATGAGAGACAACGACATTGGCTAAGTAAGCTTCAAGGGTATGATTTTGACATTGACAAGGAAAAAAATAATGTTGTTGCTAATGCATTATCTAGAAACCCTTCATTTTGTCTACTTTTTAAAATTTCAGCTTCTTGGAATGATCACATATTAGTAGAATATTCAAAAAATCAGCATGCTTGTGATATTCTAGATGATAAAATCGATGATGAAAGGTATAAAGTGTTGAATGGTGTCATCTATTATAAGGATAGAATCTATTTAGTACCGAAAAGTAAGCTCAAACATAAGATTCTTATTGTTGTCCATAACAATCAGCTTGTTGTTCATCCGGGTTATTTGTGTTGAAATATTGTCATTGATGTCAGAGGTTTGGTTTTAGCTTACATGTATATTGTAATGTCCCCTTTTTAGCCAGTGTCAAAGTTTGGTGGATTAGCCTATCATTAGGTCCTTGTACGCTAATGATGGTGATTAGAGCGCCTTGTGAGGGAGTTATTTGGTTCTTCAAATGGCAGTTAATGATATTTTCTTCTCCAGTACTTGCTGGTATTCAGGGTTTGCCTTTGGGAGGTGTTTTGGGCTCCGTTTATGCATACTTACTATTTTTAGTAAGTCACTTAGATCTTGGGGTCCAAACTATTTATAGTAAGGCACCGTAGTGAGCAAAGTAATCAATGGGCTACCTTCTAGCACTGATAGAATTATTTAATGTTGATTATCAAAGGAATTATGATATTTAATTATTATTAAAGTGAATACTTTAATAATAATTAATTATAAAGGTGGATATTATTAATGACTTTATTTGACTTTATAATAAGGCTTTTTTAATAACAATATGGCAAATTATTTAAGTCATTAAGTTGGGTGCCCACTTCAGTTATATTGTAATACAACAAAAGCAAATACAATTTAATATATTAAATGTTGAAAAAGCCAAAGGAGGTCGTGCTTTTCATGAGGGGATATAAAAAGCTTTGAAAAAGCATTTCAATCATTATTAAAAACTTATCAAATTTATGAGAATTTTGTTGTGAGAAGAAAACAAGGGCTTTCAGCAGCAAATTGATCTTGGAGAACGTAGCTCTCTCAGATTGTGCATTCTATAGGTGTCAATACCACCCAAGGTTTGCATCTTCAGGTGACTTCACTCAGAGGTCACAATTGTGCTTGATTGGAGACAATTGGTTCAGATTTTCAGAAGATAAATGCTCAGATCAGATGTTTATGTCAGCACACAACATTGTTGTTGTTTGGACAAACCTTTCTAGACACATGGGAGTCTTATTAAAGCAGGTCGTACAACATCATTTGCAACCCGTACTATCTTCAGCCAAGGCATCAGGTTTCTAGGCTTAAACGCCTAGAGTTTCAACATTGTTTCTCTACCAATTTGGGCAGCTAGGACATAGTAATCATTGAGAACCATTTTTGAGGTGGAGAGATCAGCTCATTGAACGAGGCGTCCAATATCAAGGGTTTCCACCTTTCTGATAAAATATTTCAAAGATATTATTCTATGGTTTGGCTAACCAAGTATGATCATAATGTAAATACAAAGTATTAATAAATCTGATTTGATATCTTTCAGTATTTGTTTCCAGTATTTGCTTTATTTTTGCAACTGTTCATATATTTCATGCAATACTTGGCAAACTCTTCAAAAACTTCAAAATCACACAAAAATAAAACCAAAACCAAGCAGAAAAGGCAGAAATCAGTTAGCAAATATCTCAAACAGGGGTGGGATATTTCATATATCTACTTATTTATGACTCCTTTAAGCTAATCAGTGACTTCATGTGTTGTGTGATGCATCTTTGATTAGTTTCAAATCTATTGAAGCTTTTGTGTGGTTGCTTTTTTTTTGTTAACTCAAACGATACTCGTATGAAATGCAAATAATTTGCTCGACCATTCTTTAATTGATTTCTATCTCAAGTGCCATGTGGAATTTCAACAAAGTCAAAGGTTTATTTGCCAAGTTAGATTACCCAGTCAGCGTGGTAGTGCCAAATCAGTGTGTTTTGTTAGGGGTTCGCCTTGTTAGTTAAGGCATGATGAGGCAGGATTTCTTGTTTGACTAAGGCGACTTGTAACGCCTTTGACCTACCTCTTTATGAGGCGGATTCTGACATTCTTATGAGAAGCAGCTCCATTCAAAGATCAAAGGCTACAAGAACCTTTCTTTGTTTTGTTCCTGGTGGATTTGAAGTTTATGGGCAGCTAATATTGATCCTTTAATGCGTTATTTTCAATATCATTTACTGCTAGACAGTGGATAATGTTTGCGAACTTGGTGTAGCGTCTTATCCATCAATATCGACGATTTTGCATTGGGTCGTCTAGTGGCACATAGTCACATGCTTTTCTTAATTTTTCTGAATTTACTCTTGCCAGTCTTTCTTATGACTTGAAGATTTTATCTCTAAGACATGTTCAAAGTGTGTAGAAGACGTATTTTATCTTCATATGTCGTCACTTCAAATTTTTAGCAAACATGACAAGCTTGTGGTCGTGTGGGAGTCGCTGAATTTAATTATGGCTTTGTTTGAGAGCATTTTGTTGTTGTAGACCATTCATATCGTCCTCCTTAAATGATTCGTGCGACGGTTATTGTAAAACGGTGTGCCATTGATTTCTGAATATTGTCGCTAGTGTGTATACAGGCATGTAGGAAAAGTGTTTTTTTTTTTTAAGTTTGTGTGAATGACGTTATGATTGGATTCACTTCTAAAATGGATATGTTGAAAAAGACGGGCTGAATATAGCAATGTATGGAGACATAGTTTTGTATAGTATGAAGCGGGTGCGTGATGGTGCGCAACTTTGAGTTATCTTAAGACATGTTCATGAAGTTGTGAGCCCTTATTCCATCTCTTTATTCATTCTTGGTATAGGTGGTTAGCAAGACTAGTGTGTGTATGTGCTAACTACTACATTCATTTCCATTCGATTTTAGTTTTCTGATATGGGAGTTGCTTGAAAATTTGTGGTGAATTCTTTGAGTTAAGGTATGATTAAACGGTTGTTCCTGTGTGAAGTGGTGAGCTACGTGAGTCATTCTTTGAGCAAGGATGTCCATTTGAAATGTATCGCTTCCATTATTTTTTGTTAAGTGCTATGCAAAAATTTCTTTATGCTCTATCAAGAAAGGATATTGGCTAGCCATCATATGGGAGATTTAAATGATTTTTGAATCATTTACTGATGTGAATCGTATGTGAGTTACTTCGGGCCAGAAATCATGAAGTTTCTTCTTATGTTTTGAAGTGAGATTTGGTGGAGTTGAGCTGAATTTGAGTTGTTTGATTGTAAAATTTCTGAACATCAACATGCTATGAAAAATATTAAATTGAAAGAGTTAAGACAATGTGCAGACTTTATTCAAAGTTTGGAATCAGGGTGGTTGTGTTGTATCATCTATGAGTCGGTGCTCATGCTAGAGTTGATGCTTCAGCCTTATGAAGCTGGTGCTTCTAGTGAGTTGGTGTTCACTTCTATAATCTAAGTCGATGCCCATTGTTGTTAATAAAAGCTTAGTTATGCCATGGTTTTTTACCCGAAAGGGTTTTCCACATGAAATTTGGTGTTCTTCCTGTTGATGGTTGCTCTTACTGTTTTATTTCTAACTCTTATGGTTTATGTTTAAAAGTTTTAAAATACTGATTCACCTCCCCCCCTTAGTATTTTTGTGTGCTCTTCAATTGGTATGAAAGCGCAGTTCCTTCGTTTCATGGCTTAATCGCTTGGAGGTAGATCCTGATAGAACACTAGGTTCTCATGAAAGTCTGGCTACAAACAAAGCTCTCCTATTTGATGGCTCTAACTATGCATTCTGGAGTGTTCGAATGCATACTTATCTAATGTCTCTTGGTTTTGATGTTTGGAGAAATGTAGTAACTAGTTATACAATTCCATCAACTCCTCCATCGGATGCTGATGGAAATAAAAGCTTTTGAAAATAATGAAAAAGCTATGAATGCTATCTTATGTGGTTTCTCTGAAAAAGAATTTGTGAAGGTTATGAATTGTGATATAGCTCATGAGATTTGGGATAAATTTCAGAAAACATATGAAGGAGATGTTAAAGTCAAGAAGGCAAAGCTTCAAATACATAGAAGACATTTTGAGAGTCTCAAGATGCAGGAAGAGGAAAACGTTGCTGCTTATTTTCTGCGAGTAAATGAAGTTGTTAACACTACCAAGGGTCTAGGAGAAAAGATTAAGGAGTCCACTGTGATTCAGAAGATTTTAAGGTCTCTTCATTTGCGTTCTGTTGCAAAGGTTTCAGCAATTGAGGAGGTGAAGGACCTTGATAAGTTAACGGTAGATGAGTTTCATGGTATTCTAACAGCCTATGAGATGACAATTTCTGATTCTTCATCTAAAAAGGAGGCAGCCTTCAAAGTTTCGAAGAAGGGAAAAGACAAGGAACTTGTATCTAGTGATAGTTCTAATGAAGATTCTGACACTGAAGAGGCACATTTCATGAGGAAGTTGAAGAAGGGCTTAGGTAAATACAAAGGCAAGATGCCTTTCAAATGTTTCAATTGTGGTAATTTAGGACATTTTGGAGCCAAATGTCCATATGCAAAGAGTGACAACAGCAACAATGAAAGGAAGCCCAAGTTCAACAAGAAGTATACAAGAAAAGAAGAAGTTTCAAAAATTCAGAAAGAGTCTCTATTCAAAAAATGAAAGGTGTTCATATGATGATAGTGATGAAGAGTCTTCTGATGAAGAAACTTTATTCATGGCTAAAATAGAAGTCCACGTTGAAAATAAAGAACATGAAAATCGTATTGATGAAGAAGAAGGAGAAGTGGATCTTGATGAGGAACTAATAAGTGCTCTAAGTGAAATCAAGAGACTTCAAAAGAAAAATCAAAACTTGAAGTTGCTACTGCAAGAAGAGAATGAAACAAAAACCAAGACATCTGAAACTCTTGGAGAAGCAGAAAAACTGATTGTTGATTTAAAAACTCAGATTGAAGAAGCTAAAAAGATTGAAGAAGACATTAGTAATCTGCTCAAAATGAAGGAAGAAAACTATGAGAAGCTCGAATCAGAAATTGTTTCGCTGAGAAGACAACTTGACAAGACTATGTTACAGCTAAATAGAGAAATCAAAAATGAAGAGAGTGCTAACCTATTAGACAAAATTATCAGTTCACAAAAACCTTCAATTAATAAGAGCCGAGTTGGGTTTGAAGAAGGTCAAAGTCCCAAGCTTACAAAAGAAGAACAGCAGAAGACCAACCTTGATAGCACAAAAGATTTACCATCAAAAATCTGAAATGGTACTTTCAGAAGACCTCCTATGAAAGGAAGTCGGGTAAGCGGAAGTAGCTTCCTACACTAATCTAAGCAAGAGAGAGTTGCAAAAATTTCTTAAACACCTTTAACTATTACAAATTTAGATGCACATACATATCATAAACAGATAAACAAAGAACTCATAACATAGAATTTTACGTGGGGAAAACCCTTTCGGGAGAAAAACACCACACTCCAAAACACAGCTCAATTATATTATTCAACAATAATAAACAAGTTCAATATAATTGTAGAGTTATGATGATGCAAGAGTCTTCACACTTGTTCATATTTCTGGAGTAATTCTGACAACATAACAATACTTCAATAAAACAACTAAAACTCCAAAATACAAGTGCTCAATATATAAGAGCTTACAATGCATAAATTAGACATCTCTAAAGCAATTGTCAAAGGCTGAAGATGTAACATGGAAACCACCAAAAACACTACACACCCACAATGGCAAGTTTCCAATTGTCACCACATGCCACACTGCAAAATCTGCACTTGCCAAAATAACTGCACCTCGAAAACTCATATTCCATGTAAACTCAACATGGACATAAAAAAATCCTTTATGTACAACTCCATCTATAAAATCAACTTTCCAACTTGACTCCTCATCCAAATAGAAACTGTAAGATTGTAACTCACAAGACAAAGTGAGAAAATTAGCAACATTTAATATTATGGGAAAATCAAAGCTATGGAAAAAACAAAGCTTGAGACACCTTTTTCCTAACATCCTATATAAAGGCAAGCTCACATGACCAGATTTAACAATTCTTTCTTTTATGGTTATTGTTTCTCTTACAATTGTTTTGGACATAAGGCAACCAACTATAGAGTGTTTGCAAGAAATGGTTTCAGACTTATGAGTAGGAATTCTTTTGCTCCCTTGAGGAATTACAATGTTATATGTTTAAGTGCAAAAACTTTGGTCACACTGCAAACGTTTGTAGAAGTGGTATGGCAGATTTCTCTAAGCAGGACAAAAGGGTTGAGAAAGAGGATAAAGCAAAAAGAGTTTGCTAAGGTTTGCAAGAAGAAAGAGAAAGAAGTTACAATAGAGTATGATTGTGCAAGCAACCTTTCATGCACAAAATGAGAGACAAATGGTTGTTCAAGACATATGGTAGGAGACATGAGCAAGTTTCTCACACTCAAAAAGACAAATGGTGGTATGTTAAGGTTTGGTGATAATGCATCAGCAAAAATCTCAGATAAAGGCACTCTTGTTTTAGAGATGGAAACACCAAGGTTGAAAATGTTTTATATGTAGAAGTTTTAAAACATAGTCTATTAAGTGTGAGTCAAATGTGTGACCAAGGGCACACTTTAGTTTTCAATTCAGATTGTTGTGAAATTAGTAAGGATGGTAAACATATTGTTGATACAAGTAGGGCTGCTAACAATCTTTACATTCTTGATACTATCAAAAGTGAGAAGTGTTGTTTGAGTCAAGAAGATGAAGGTTGGTTATGGCATAGGAGGATGGGACACTTGAACTTTGAGAGTCTTGTTAAAATCAGCAGAAAGGAAGCAGTTGGAGGCATGCCAAAGCTTACAAAACCTTCAAATATTGTTTGTAGAGAATGCCAATTGGGAAAGCAAACAAGGAAGAGTTTCAAGTCAAAAGAGTATTCAAGCTCAAAGACTCTTGAGTTGATTCACACTGACTTTTGTGGGCCAACAAGAACTAGGAGTATGCAAGGTGAGAAGTATTTTATGTTGTTAATTGATGATTTTTCCAAAATGACTTGGGTTGCATTTTTGAAGGAAAAATCAAAAGCACTTGAGAAGTTTAAGGCCTTCAAAACCTTATGTAATGTCCCCATTTTAGCCCTACGCTCTTTTTGAGGTTTTAGCCTATTTCCGAAAACTCATAGGCAAAGTAGAATTGAAAAATTAGGGTTTCCTATTTTTTTAGGAGGTTTCAGATGCAGTTTTGAGGGCCTGTATGTGAGAGTTTTTGATGCATGTCTGGTGGAGTTTTCTAAGTTTTCAGAGAGCTTCAGAATGGTGTAACATGCATCTCTATCAGACAACCTTTTCAGGTACTTACTATTTATAGTAAGTCATGTTGGCTTCCCGGTTTGTGCTCAGAAGGCGTTTCGAAACACTTACTATTTATGGTAAGTCTTGTTTGTTGCTCAGCTAATGTTTAGATGAAGCTTTGCAAACTTACTATTTATAGCAGATTGCTATTTTTGGTAAGTCTAGTTATAGCAGTATTATTTTAGCAGCAGTTCAATCATCTGCAGTCCATATTTCTCTTTTGGGCAGTGACGGTGTTCAATTTGGCTTTCTAAAGGTTTTGAAGTTAACTTACTATTTTTGGTAGTGGCTATTTTTAGTAAGTCTAATTTTGGCAGTGGCATCATCAGCAATCTTGCTCAGGTCATCATTCTATTTTTGGCAGAATCAGTTTGACTGTTGGCTTTGGTTTTGGCTTCTATCCCTCCTTGGACTGAGTCCCAGACTTAGTCAATTTTCATGTCTTGAAGTTGTACCCCATGCCTAGGCTTGATGACTTCAAGTTGTTTCAATAAAGGGGACATAAAAGGCATCGAATTTCATATGCATTTAATGTTTATTGTGCAACTTAAAGTGGGATGCCAAAAAGAGAGATGAATAATACTTCATTAAATTCAAAATAAAGTGACTGTTAAGTGATGGCGTCCCTTGGAGGAATTGGAACAATTTCTTGTTTGGAGTTATAGTTTGCTTCATTTGCCAACTGAAGCTTATATATTGGTGCCTTGTTCATTGTTTGGTATGCTTGAATTTTGAAAGTAAAGTTATGTTGCTAGTTTGAAATCCAGAACCTGACTAAGGGGAAGCTTAGCATTTTGCAATACATCCTTCGAACCTGAAACTATGGCTTCCTAAGTGGGTCTACGAGACTGTACTTCACACTGGAGTGCAGATGGAGCGTCAATTCTGATGTTTTTGAACAGGTTGATAACTTGTTTTTGAGTTGTTGGTTTATTCATGGTTGAAGCGAATTTATGTTCATAGCTTTGCCATCGAATTTTTATCACTCTCGGTATTGGCCCATGTTGTTCTACTGTCAAAAGCGCCCCTTTTCTGGAAAGTTTTAGAATTTATTACCAAGTATTGATATTTTTTAAAAAGGTCGAGCCTTCTTGGAGGTCGTACCATCTCTTGATGTGTGCATTGGGAATCGTGCCTTTTGTTGTTGTTTTTGGCTCGATTTCTCCTTGAGGATTGGACGCTTATCTCCTAACTGTCATTTGGCTGTGGTTTGGGAGCATTCCGAATTGTTCCGGAGAAGTTACGTCCATTTTGGTGATTTCTCATCTTGCTAGTCTGATTTTTTGTACCTTTTGTTTCTGATCAGATTAGTTAGATTTTGATAGTATATTGATTCGAGCTTCAATTCCATATCATTTCATGTTGTAAATGTTAGTGGCTGAATTTACTCTAACCATTGACATGTTTTGAGAGCTTATTCTTAGTATTTGCAACTATTTCAATTGTTTGTAAAGCTGATTAGTAGTACTAACAGCTATTTGTTTTATTGTTGCAACTTTAGTTTATTTTACACTCTCACAATTGAGTGGTTGAGTTTAATAAAGCATCTTTCATTAATGTTGTATTGCCCCCACAAAAATAAGTGGTTGTGAGGACTATCTACCCTCCACTGTTCAAGTGGAAGTGTGGTTACATGGCTGGCTTGCCACCTTAATAATTTTGTAATAATCTCACCCACTGAATAAATGGAGTATTCCCACCGCTTGTGGATGCCTGCTTAGCAGATCAAATTGTACTTTCAAGTTCTAATTTTCCTAATGATCCCCAAACCATATACTATCGCCTGGCCCATACTAGGATCTTGGTGAACATTCTTGGTGAGGGTTACTTTATGAGCAGATTTGGATTTGTAGCTAACGCTAATCAGTGTTTGGATGCTGGTTTATTGTGTTGAAAATCCAAAAAAAAACTAAGGGGGCACATTTCACCTTAGTGGAGAATAACAAGGGTCTGAAAATCAAATTCAGAAAAGTGAAACTTGGGAACTCCTCCAAACAATAGAGTAGAGTTTGTTAGTTTTTATGATCAGATATTCAATAATCAAAAATGCAGCACATAAGACAATGAGCACAACAAGATACCCTGAGAAAATCCTCCAACTTGAGGGAGAAAAACCCAGCAAATATATCTCTTATATATTGTGTTGGTTGAAAATTTTGTATACTTGGGAAAGCGTACAAAATTGTGGTTTCAGCCACAGTACATGAGATAAAACTCTCCTAATTTAGGGAAGGCTCCCCCTTTGCTTTCTATTTTAAGAATTCAAAAATAAACTCTAACTGTAAATCTATTCTAAATCTGAGTGAAACTCTATCTTGTTCTTTTTTCTTTCAGAAAAGACACTTATTCTTTTCTCTTATTTCAGAAAAGAATCACAGCTGAAAGCATAGATGATTAATGAAATAAACAAATAAAGAAGCAAAGTTTCCATAAAAGCACAAAGTCCTCTGTTGCTCCTCCGGGACGAGAAAACAAATTGAAAGCACAAAGTCTTTGACAACTTACTCTCCTATCAACCTTTTTAGATGATTTTCTAGTAACCAAGTACAATATGTAGCAATTCAAAGTCTAATTACATGATGCACTTTTTATGCACAATCATATAAAATAAAAGCAGCACAAAGTCTGCAAATTACTCCTTTTGCTTGAGCGTTCTACAATAGCTTCAAACGTGACAAACAGCTCAAAGTCTGCAGTATCAAATCTGAAAACCAATCTAAAACTCCAAACGCAATAAGCAGCTCAAAGTCTGCAAAATTTAGCTTTAATCCCTCTTGTATAACACCACAAAACTCACAATCAATATGCAGAAAATGTCATCACATAACACCTTGAATCAACACAAAGTTTGAAAGCAATTCGCCTCTTTTAATTGACTGTAATCTGATTTACATCTCAGCTAAAAGTCTTAGAGTGCACATACAAACTAGCAGAGTTTTGTTGCATTGCCAAAAGATAAATTTTACAATAGACCCCCTCAAGTATTTATAGGAGAGAAGCCTTGAGAAAAAGGTGGGAGGATCCCAACAAACTTGAGAAATTCTCTCAACCACTAACTAAATGCAGTTGACTTATTCAACATTACAAGTCCTATTGTAATTTGACTTGTAATGTAATTACATGTAATTGCAAGTTACAACTTTGCAAGTGATATGATTACTTGCAATTACATTTTTCCATTTTACATGTAATTTGTCAAAACTAAAATTACAGATACATAATTGAAACTATTCTAAATGTCTGAAGACATGACTTGAACTACATCATCCTTTGTCGGTCTTAATGCTGCTACAAGATACTCCATGATTTGAAGTATTCAGGTCTGGTGAAGGCATCTTGAACTAGAATAGGGACTTGCATCTTGGATCATTCTAGCTTTCATTGGAAAAGCATCATTTTATCTCTGTCTTGAAAGCATTATATTGCCCATCAAACATTCTTGTCACTTATTCACTTTTTTGTATGGCTTTGTCACTTTCCTAGCTCTTTAGGACCGTCTTCATTTTCATAAATTTGTACTGCAACTTGATATAATTGCCCCTTGACATAGAACATCAATTTTTTCTGTCATCCTCTATCAATGAAGTCCTCATGCTCAAAAATACATTACAAACTGCTCTTTAATCAACTGTCTTTTCCTTTTCATAATTTTAAGATGTCTTGATTCACTGTCCTATCTCAATAGACCTGTATAGGACTGCCTTTCCATGTTACTAATTTCAGTAGGTAAGAAGACATTTTGGTGAAAAATATCCATTTTGAAGTTCTCTTGGAAATATCATCACTTTCCCTTGGCATGACTGTGCTTCAGCTTCTTGTTGTTCTTTCTTTCTATCATATGTAGTAATACAACATAACTTTGACCTCCATTACATTGTCTATTCCATATCTTCACTTGAATCTGCTATCCTATGCCTTTTATCTTATCATCATACTTTGCCTTATGCTCACAAGTTCATAAGTTTGATAAAACAAATTACAAGTTGCTGATAAAAGCAATTTCAGATCTGGAAACCAACATTGCAAATGATTTCAAAACATACAAGAAATCATGTTACTTGTAGTCGGGTTTTGAGAATGATATTACAAATGGAATGACTTGCAATCGAATTTTCGAAGGGACACTGCAAGTATAAGCAAGTCAAGACACAAGACAATGAGGAAAATGGGGTTTTGGAAGAGAAAAAACACATGCTTCAGCAAAGCTTTCGAACTTTCAAGCTTGAAGTCGGGCTTTGGATGGGTGATTGCAAGGGCAAATCAGGTCCCAAGGACTTAACAGCAAGTTCCCTTAAATATTTCGAGCTCTCCAACTTGTAAGTCGGGTCTCAAGACCCCCATTACAAGTTACAAGTACTTCATAAAGTGAAAAAGCACCCTCACTTGCAATTCGGGTCTTAAGACCCCCATTGCAAGTTAATGATAAAACATAACAAGTGACTCTAACAAGCCAAAAAGCAAATCGGGTCTTGGGAAAGCATTTACAAGTGACATGAACTTGACTTCTTACCTTTCAACTTGTAAGTCGGGTCTCAAGACCCCCATTACAGGTTACATATACAAAAACAGTAACTTTAAAGCCTCTAACTTGCATTTCGGGTCTCAAGACCCCAATTACAGGTTACATATACAAAAACAGTAACTTTAAAGCCTCTAACTTGCATTTTGGGTCTCAAGACCCCCATTGCAAGTTACATGAGATTTATAAAATGATTAAAAAGTGCTCTCACTTGCAATTCGGGTTTCAAGGCCCCCATTTCAAGTGACAAACCAATTCTAAACCTCTTACTTCCAAATCAGGTCTTATGACCCCCATTGCAAGTTATCAATTTTTAAAAACACAAAAGTGACTTAAAAAGCTCATAAAGTGAAATCGGGTCTTGTGGACTTGATTGCAAGTGAAATATCACTTGCATTTTAGAACTTGAAACCCCCACACGTGCAATGAGGTCTTCAAAACCCGAAATTGACCAAAAACATACCAAAAATGACTCAAAATTCCACGAAAATGGACAAGAGTGAATGAGAAATGTTGGCCAAAAGGACTATGGACCCAAAACTTAAAATGCCCAACCTTTTTACCTCATAATACGTGCCTTGTGGCTTAAAAAAGTCAAAAAAATTTGATGGGTTATCTCTGATTTTTGCATGTCAAAAATCAAGGACAACATATTGAAGTAACAAGAGCAGAAATCTGCTTACAACTCAGGCACAACACAATGCCGATTTTGATACAATCAATAATCGCACCTCTCCTAGATGCAATAATACAAATGAATATGTCTCTCCTTGAAATAGAACTGCTGAAGCAAAATGATGATCTGCTACTTAGGTGTGAACTTCTTCTATGAATGTGAATTATATTGAATGAACTTGAATTACTAATGAATAGAAATGATCACTTATATATACCAATCGGTGGAGAGGATGCATCCCATCATGATGCAAAGTCAGCCTCTCATAAAAAATCACGTCACTTCAAGTCGGCCTCTCATAAAAAATCACGTCACTTCAAGTCAGCCATAAATAATTATTATCAATAATTAATATTTTATTTTACTGTTTGTTTGTGAAGTGCCTCTTCACATTACATATCAATCATATATAAATTAAATAGTCGTTCAGGCTACATTTGATTTATTCTCAGGTCACGGCTGGAAGAAGTTACCCGACACTATAAACATCAACACTCCCTCTCAGCTAGGGAGGAATACTTCCAAATATCCAATGTCATAGAGTCTCTCAATATGACATCCACAATGGCTACACCCATATGTGGAAAGAACTTATCACGGATTCACTCAATCGTGATATCTACCATCATGGCTACTCCCATGTATGGCAAAGCATATGTGCACAAGTGCCCATCACTCAACGTGATGTCGTCATCTCAACATGACGTTAACCATGGCTACTCCCAGAGGGTGAATAAACATAAGTACAAGAAAATCATCACGGACTCTCTCACGTGATGTTGTCATGAAGTCATACACATGACATCCACCATGGCTACTCCTAGAGGGCGGAAACAAGGGCTTGCACCTCAAATCTCTTTCAGAGAAACAAATGCATTAAAGCAAATCATAGAAGATCACTAAAGCTTAGTCTCCCTCTTAGCTAGGGCTTCATTCTCCACAATACCAAGCTTGTCTCGGAAGTACACAAACTTTACTCTAGAGAGGGCCTTGGTGAGAATGTTTGTCGCCTGCTCATCAGTGCTAATGTATCTCTACTAGATTGCTTTTCTCAATACCATATCTCTGATATAGTGGTATTTGATCTCAACATGTTTGGTTCTGTCATGAAACACTGGATTGACAGAAAGCTTTACACAACTTTGATTATCACAATAAATGGCAATCAGCTCCAATGATTGTCCAAACCATCCTACAAGGAGTTTTCGAAGCCACACTGCTTCTTGAGTTGCCACACATGTTGCAATGTACTTGGCCTTTGCGATGTTCAGTGCTACTGAAGACTACTTCCTGCTACACCAGGAGATCATTGC
The DNA here is from genome assembly GCA_007115665.2 of Sequoiadendron giganteum. Classification (NCBI taxonomy): domain Eukaryota; kingdom Viridiplantae; phylum Streptophyta; class Pinopsida; order Cupressales; family Cupressaceae; genus Sequoiadendron; species Sequoiadendron giganteum. Next base: position 550,782,374 of record CM021102.1, read on the forward strand.
AGACCCCAAACTGAAACAACATCCAGAGGTGCTCTTTCGATCAGCAACACAACTTGCCCAATCAGAATCAATATAATCATGCAGGTTCAAGTCCACACCAGAAGAATATCTCAAGCCATATCCAACTATGCCACGCAAGTATCTCAAGATATGCTTCACTGCAACTAGATGTAGTTGCCTTGGTTCACACATGAACTAAGTGCACTCACTGCATAGTAAATATCTGGTCTAGTATTGGCTAGATACATCAACGATCCAATCAACTACCTGTACATAGTAGCATCCACCAGATCTGAACTAGCTACAGCCTCTTTTAACTTCTAAAAATTGGTTTCCATAGGTGTATACTTCCCTTGACTTAGAATGATGTCATTGGGCCTCTACCATACTACTAAACCAAGGAAGTAATGCACGTACTTGAGATCCTTCATTTCAAATTCAGAAGCCAACTCTTTCTTGCATTTGATAATGAGATATTCTTCTCCAACAAGAAATAGATCATCAACATAAAGAACCAAAATCAACGCTTCACCATCAATTACCTTGAAGTATAGATTTGAATCAGCATGATTCTTGGAGAAGCCCAAACTCAGAAGATATCGATCAATCCTCTCATACCAAGCACGAGGAGCTTGCTTAAGGCCATACAAGGCCTTCTTCAATCTGCAAATATGAGACTCCTTCCCATTAACTTCAAAGCCATCAAGTTGCTCAATGTATACCTCTTCAATTACACCATTTAGAAATGTTGTCTTCACGTCCATCTGGTGTAACTTCCATCCTTTAGCTGCTACAATGGCAATGATAGTCCTGATGAAGGTATAAAGCGAAACTGGAGCAAATGTTTCCTCATAATCTATTCCCTCTTTCTGGGAGAACCCCCTAGCCACAAATCTAGCCTTGTACTTCTCAATGCTTCCATCAGCCGTATGTTTGATCTTGAAAAACCACTTAGAAGATACAACAGATTTGCCTTTTGGTCTAGGTACAATGTCCCAAACATCGTTCTTGAGGATAGATTGATACTCTTCAGCCATAGCATCTTTCCATACTTGCTGACTTGAAGCTTCCTCAACACTAGACGGCTCAAATTCAATCATTTGACTCATCAATGCAATATAGCTTGAAAACTTCTTAGGTCTTTTGGTTTCTCTAAATGTTCCTCTAGGGGCTACAAACTTCTCTGCCTCCTGCATTGTTTTCCTAGCCCATAGAGGTCTCTTCCGACCAATAACAATGTCTATAGGCACATCAGTAGGTTCCAAAGCCTCGATTGGATCATCATCTTCTTTAGAATCAGTAGCCTCCCTCTGAATCTCAAGATGGTCAACTTCCATGTCCTGAGGAGACTCTTGGTCTTCATAGTCTATCTCTGTGTGAGAGCCTTTAGATCTCCTGAATGCAACATCTTCAAATGTAACATCCCTTCTGATCTCGATCAGTTTTTGACCTAGAATGTAAATCCTATAGGCTTTTGAAGACTCACAGTAGTCCACAAATATTCCCTTCTTGCCAAATGGTTCCAACTTTGTCCTTTTATCTTTAGGGACATGAACATACACAGGACAACCAAATATTCTCAAATGGATTACTTCAGGCTTCACACCTATGAAATTTTCTTCAGGAATCATGTTCTCCAAGATACGATGAGGGCTTCAATTCAAAACATACACAGCTGTCCTAGAAGCTTCTATCCAAAGGAAGATTTGCAGATCCTGATCATGAATCATGGCCTTATCTGCTTCTACAATAGATCTATTCTTCCTTTCTGCTACACCGTTTTGGTGTGGATTGTAGGGAACACAAAACTCCCTCTTAATTCCTGCTTCAATACAAAAGTTACAAAACCTTCAAGAGCTGTATTCTCCTTCGTTGTCAAATCTCAATACTTTGTAATGAACCTTGCTCAAACTGACCTCAATTTGCTTCAATTTGCAGCCTTGTAATTTTGTCAAACAGTTGGTATGTAATGTTCAATGTTGCTGATATGTTGTTTTCAGTTTGCTGTTTGATGCAAGAATGAATGCCAAATGATTTTGTAAACCTTAATTAATCTTCTTCAAATAATATGCAAGTTTCTAAATGAAATGCAATGCTTCTTTGTAATTTAAATGAATTCAAATGAGGAACTAAGTGAATAAAATGCATCTACAGCCAAGACACATTTCGTCAAACACTTTGCATTCAACTAAACTAAGAACAATAGGCTTCGAAAATGCTTGAAGAAACAATGATTGCTCAACTACTTATTTCTCCTTGATTTGCAAATGAAAGATCATTGCAATGCCTCCATAGAATGGCCAAGACTCTTGGCACTTACAAATTATTCATTGGCTGCCATGAATGTGCATCTACAGCTGATTGCAAACATTGATATAATGCAATGCTATCAAGTCAAAAAGACAAAAGAACCTAATGGAATGATGGCGCCTTGGCTGGTAGATGATGAAGCCAGCGAGTTTGATGCCAAAATCTCCTTCCACAAGCCAAATCGATTTATTTCTTGGGCCGCCCCTGTTTTGGTATGAATTGCAAAAATAAAATGATATTCATCTTTTTGCTGCCTCTATTCTTCCTTAAAGAGGTCGCCTAAACTTCTCCTTGCAAGCGCTCCACCTCTTGATCAAAATCGAGCCTCTATGAGGCCTCCATCAACAAAATCATGGCTTCCTGGATGACTATAATTTTCTGATAAAAATAATGTCAGACCTGCAAACTGCCCTCCAATGATCTAATATCATTTAGAAATCGATATCAATGAATTATTCAATAATCCACAATGCAAGCACCTCTATCTCCAAATCGCCCTATGCAAATATTGGCCATAGGCCACTCAATTTTTCTCAAGTGAAATGACTGAATGCCACCTCGAACAATGCAACCCTTCAAGAGATATTTCACTCCCTCAGTTATGCTATCAATGGGAGTTATTGTTCCCAAAGACAATTTGATTCACTGCAGAAACCCTTGGCTTCACAACCATACCACAACAAAGACAACATCAAATCTAGATGATTCATAATGGCAGCCCACACCTCCCTTTATACTTTTTCTCTCCTTCATTTGGGAAGCTTCTAGAAGCATTTAATATTTTATTATTATCTTCTCCTTTATTATATTCTATTTGCACTTTATAATAAAATAATGAATTATAACCTAAAGTACAAATATAACATCACCTTATAACATGAGGTTTCTAAAATTAGAAACATTCTAATAAATCATTAGAAAACCTCCAAAATAATACCAAAGCTACCAAAAGAAATTAGTTGCCATCTAGGTAACCGCCAAGAAGACCCTCTAATCATGCCCTCTTAGCCTACGAGGGCCACTGATAGGCTAATCATGCCGATATAACGTTGTCTAGCTAGAAGGGGACATTACAGTCCGCCCCTCTTGAAATTGCTTGTCCCCAAGCAATCTCAAATCTGGATGTCGTAGAATCTCCTCACTCTCCCAAGTGGCATCCTCCACTGGTAAGTCCCTCCATTTGATCAAATACTCCCTGATAACCCGCCTCCGCAAAGTCCTCTCTCTAGATTCCAGGATGGCCTCGAGCACCAAAATCAATTTCCCCTCATCATCCAGGGGAGGCAAAGTCATGGAAGGAATCACACGATGTCCCAACGCCTTCTTGAGGCATGACACATGGAAGACATTGTGTACTCTACTGTCGGCTAGCAACTCCAACTCATAAGCCACCTCACCCACTCTCTTGATAATCCTGAAGGGTCCATAATATCGTGGCTTAAGCTTCTCAGCACCGTTTCTCTTAAGAGAAGACTGTCTGTAAGGCTGCAACATCAAATACACAATATCACCAACCTCAAAAGAGCGCTCAATCCTCTTCTAATCGGCATACTATTTATGTTGGTTATGTATTTTCTGTATGCTAGAATTCTTTGGCTAACTTGATGCTAGAGTTCTTTGGCCATGCAAGAACTTTACCTTCGGAGAATGCAACTTGATATCCCTTATCTTCCAAGGCTGAAATAGAGACAAGGTTCCTCTTCATGCCTGGTACAAATAGTACATCACTCAACTGCAAGGAGATGTTGGAATCTAAGTGAATAGTGGAGGTCCCAACACCTTTCACAAAATAACATGCATCATCTCCAATTATGACTTGAACACTTGTATCTCTTATTGCCAAACCTAAAAGATGTTCTCTGAATCCAGCAATGTAACGGGAGGCACCACTATCAAACAACCAAGTGTTGCTATTTGTTGGAACATTGCTTGATAAGGCATAATAGAATAGAAATTCACATGAATCCTTTTGAGGAGAGATCACACACACATCCGCAATTGAAGCATGCTATTTTGGTCTAGTTGGGCAATCCTTTGCATAGTCACCAAACTTGTCACATTTGAAGCACTGTCGGTGGGAGAGATCCTTCTTCTTCTTAAATGGAGGAGCTCCATCAAATCTTTTGTCTTTATTCCTCTTGAAGTAGCCATTCTTTCCTTCTCTTCCTTTCTTCTTCGAAGATTGAGCAGTAAATACATGAATCTCCTCATTGGTAAGACTTTGCCCATTTGCTCTTGTTGCTAATCTTAATTCCCCTTGAATGCAATCTGCCCTCAAGCGATCGAACTTAGGTAGCCTTGATCTCGCACTAATGCCCTAGATATTGTTGATGAACGGTAGCTTCAGTCAGATATAAATGATGATTGCTGAAAAGCAACATCATCATTTATATAAGATCTAGGCTATTCTTTAAAATAATCAAATTAGGAAAATAAGTGAAATTGAATTTATGAGCATAGATAAAATTCGATATATTAAATGATGTTGAAATTCTGTATTTTAATAAAATCGAAATTCTATACATATCCGCCACTTTGGTTTTGTGTGTGTTAAGACACTAACCATTTGTCATTGATAGTGAAGGGACCCGCGCGCTCAAAGAGACACGTCCCTTGAGCGGACGGGTCTCCACTTGTGGAGACACATCCTCTTGACACGTGCCTCTTAGAGGCGGGTCTCCATCATACTTATGGTGGCTCCCCCATTGATATGCAAACATCGAAATCAATTAATGTTCTGCAATCAGTACATTCGGCATTTAGAGAAGAAATCTGGAAATCGTATTTTGACTTAGAATTTTCTTACACATAATTTCAGACCTTAGTTTATTCTTAGATTTTAGGATCTTATTTGTGAAAGATTTGATTACATTTACATGGTATCAAAGCCACGTTGTGTGAATCCAAATCAAATCTAAAATCTGTTTGCTCTAGAAAAATTCGTATTTTTCAAAATCGAATTCACATCACATTCTTCATAATGTCAAGTGTGATCAGATTTGAAGATCGTCTTGCAGGAGCAGACAATTTCACATCATGGAAATTTAGAATCATGATGATCCTTAAAGAGAATAAGCTAGACTCACTTGTGAGAGAAAATAAGAAGGAACCTGACGCTGAACCTGAGAAAACTCAATGGATTGAAAACAATGAAAAGGCCATGAAAATCCTAGTAGATGCAGTTTGGGATCACATAGTGCCCATCCTAGCAAAACATGAAACTGCATACCATATGTACAAATCTCTTGAGAGTACTTATGAGATCAACAACACCTGCAGGACTCTAGCATTAAAAAGGCAAATCAACAATGCTCAAATAAACAAAGGAGAGTCCATTAATGCATACTTCATGAGGATTATTGAACTTAGGGATCAATTATCCACAATTGGATATCAGATTGACAACAAAGAGTTAACCCTAAATGCACTAGGAGGCCTACAAAACTCATGGGAGTCATTTGTTCAAGGAGTAAGTGCGAGATTTAAACTCCCTAAGTTTGATAGGCTAAGAACTGACTGCCTTGAAGAAGAAACAAGACTTTCCACAAAAGAGAATAAACAAAATCACATAGATGAAGACATTCATGTTCTCCACACAACATCTAATAAGAGGAGTAAGAAAAACTCCTACAAGAGAGGATCTTTTAAAAGAAAAAGAAATTCCAATCGAAAGGAATCTTATAAGAAGAAAGATATCTCCCAAGTACAATGCTTTAGAAGCGATCAGTATGCTCACTATGCAATGAAGTGCCCTGATAGAACTAAACAACAAGCATCCTTTGCCAAAGTAGAAACGTCAAAACCAGATCATGAATCTAAGAACTTTGTGTTCTATACAGCCCTTTCTAGTCAAGTATCTGACAACACTCAAAATTGGGTAATTGATAGTGGTTCATCCAGACACATCACAGGGTTCAGAGAACACCTAGACTCCATGACTGAAAAGTTTGATGAAGAAATAACCATCAGGGATGGTTCTGCATACCCTGTAAAAGGGGTTGGAACGTGTTCCATCAAGTTGAAATCTGGGATTTCTCTGCAACTCACTGGAGTCTTATTTGTACCTGGAATAAAGAAAAATCTTATATCCATCTTTGCCCTTGAAGACAATGGTTACAGAGTTACATTTATGGATGGTAAAGTTCTAGTATGGCCTAAGAACTCAACTATCAAGAAAGCCCATACCATAGGCATAAGACAAGGGTACCTTTACAAACTATCCACTGAGGTTAAACAAGCCCTTACCCTTGACACTATTGATACAAATGAAATCTAGCATAGAAGATTAGGACACCTCCATTTCCATGCCCTACCTTCTATGGAAAAACTTGTTACAGGCTTACCCAAGCTAAAACCATCTCATGAGGGAGCTTGTAAAGGTTGTGCCCTAGGAAAAAATACTAAGGGATCCTTTCAGACTAGCCTGAGTAAAACCCTTAATGTGTTAGAACTCGTTCACTCAGATCTTTGTGGACCCATGTTTGTACCTTCTAAAGCAGGATTTCTATACTATGTCATCTTTGTAGATGACTTCTCTAGGAAAACCTGGATCTATTTTCTTAAGTGTAAAGAGTCAATAGAAATCCTCAAAAGATTCAAAGAGTTTAAACCCCTCACTAAAAACTTCTCCGGAAAGAAAATAAAAACCTTAAGGACAAACAATGGGAAAGAATATACCTCTGCGATTTTTAAAGAATTCTAAATGAGTGCTGGAATTAAGAGGGAGTTCACAGTTGCCTACAACCCTCAACAGAATGGGGTTGCTGAGAGAAAAAATAGAACCATTGTAGAAGCTGCTAAGGCAATGTTGCTGGACCAAAACATTGAAACGTCTTTCTGGGATGAAGCCTCTAGGACTGCTGTCTATATCCAAAATACATGCCCTCATTCTCATCTTGATAACAAAACTCCTGAAGAAGCCTTTACCGGCATAAAACCTGACATTAGTCATTTTAAGATTTTTGGCTGTCCTGTCTATATTCATGTACCCAAAAAGAAGAGATTCAAACTAGAACCTTCTGGAAAAAAGGGAGTATTTGTGGGTTATAGTGAAACCTCCAAAGCATACAGAATATTCACACCCGGGCATAAACAAATTGAGTTGAGCAGAGATGTCATCTTTGAAGAAGACATTGCATTCAAGAGGGCAAGAAGTTCTAGTGAGACAGAAACCTATTCCCCTAGAGTACCTGAAATGGAACCTGCTCCTGAGATTCAGAGGGAGCATCCTGAGGAAATGCCACATGGACTTCCTGCCACTTCAAATGAGGATACAAATGACATCGGCAGAAAGAGACCACTTTGGGCCAGGAAGATGATCAAAGAAGCAAAGGATCATGCAGCACCTAAAGGAACGTTCAGGGAAAGTAAAAGACCCAAACGGTTCTCTAGCTATGTTGCTTTAATGAACAACATCATAAACTCTGAACCTGCCAGTGTTACAGAAGCCTTCAGACATCAAGCTTGGAAGGATGCAATGACAAAGGAATATCAGTCCATCCTAAAAAATGATGTATGGGACATAGTGCCTAGACCAAAAGAGAAATCTGTTGTCTCTTCTAAATGGCTCTTCGAAATCAAGCATGCTGTTGATGGCAGTATAGAAAAACATAAATCACGTTTTGTGGCTAGAGGTTTTTCTCAAAAGGAAGGTATTGATTATGAAGAAACATTTGCACCTGTTGCTCGTTACACGTCAGTGAGAGCAGTATTGGCCATTGCAACAACTAAAGGCTGGAAGATCCATCAAATGGATGTGAAAACTGCCTTCCTGAATGGAACCATTGAAGAGGAAGTCTATCTAGAACAGCCTGAAGGTTTTGTGATACATAAATCTAACTCACATGTGTGCATGCTGAAGAAAGCTCTCTATGGACTTAAATAGTCTCCCAGGGTCTGGTATGAAAGAATTGACAGCTATCTCTTGGGATTAAGATTTTCCAAAAATGATGCTGACTCCAATCTCTACTTCAAGGTAATCAAAGGTGATATGCTTATAATCATTTTATATGTTGATGACCCCCTGATAATAGGAGAAGATCACCTCATTGCTCAAGGGAAACAGGATCTAATTTCTGAATTTGACATGAAAGACTTGGGTATTCTACACTACTTCCTCGGTTTGGAAGTATGGCAGAAATCAGAAGGCATTATACTAAATAAAAGGAAGTATACTATTGACATTCTGAAAAGATTTGGAATGTTGGACTGTAGACCGATGTCTACACCTATGGAAACCAACCTTCGCAAATTGAAAGAAGCAGCAGCAGAATCCAAATGTGCAGATCCAACCTTTTACAGACAGATGATTGGATCCTTGATGTATCTGGTTAACACCAGACTTGATATTTGCTATGCAGTAAATGTTCTCAGCCAGTTCATGTGTGAACCAAAGGAAACTCACTTAATGGTTGTGAAACATATTTTGAGATATCTTCAAGGCACTATTGGATATGGTCTTCTTTACAAGAATGATCAACTAGATCTACATGGGTACTCTGATTCAAATTGGGCTGGAAGTGTAACCGATCGGAAAAGCACATCAAGATGTTGTTTTAGTTTAGGATCGGCTATGATCTCTTGGATTTGCAGAAAACAATCTTCAATTGCACAAAGCTCAACGGAAGCTGAATACATTGCAACCTCAATGAGAGCAAGAGAAGCAGTGTGGCTTCGTAAATTGCTTGTGGGACTATTTGGTGAGCCCTTGAATCCTACAATTATTCATTGTGATAATCAGAGTTGCATAAAACTCTCTGTGAATCCTGTCTTTCATGACAGATCTAAGCACATTGAGATCCCCTATCATTATGTAAGAGATATGGTGGAAAGGAAAGTGATCCAGTTGGAGTATATTAGTACAAATGATCAAACTGTAGACATTCTCACCAAGCCTCTCTCCCAAATCAAGGTAGAGCTTCAGGAAGAAACTTGGTATGGTTGAAATGTAATTTGCTTTTTATGTTTGAAATACAAATTGTTTATAAATTGTACTAATATATAAAGATGTTTAATGTGTAAACTCTTTTGTCATGTGTGTGACTCCATGACTTTATGGGCCTACTCCCCCTGTGTACATTATCGAAAGGTGACGATCTTTCTGATAATGAACACTTGTATTTGGCATTGTAAAGTGACGACTCTACAATGATAGACTATCATGATAGATATCATGTGACTTGATATCTGTGGACATGTCATGATAGTATCTCTTGGACACCTTGATGGATATCATGGGACTTGATATCTGAAGATCATTGTGATCCTTAAGAGATAATCATTGTGGATATTTATATCCGTGGATATGCCATGAATTATGGTAGACATCATGTGACTTGATGTCAGTGCACATACCATAATGAAGATGTGTATGAAGAATGTCATGTGACTTGACAATATTGAGAAAAGCATACCATGTCTTCGATATCACGTGTGAAAGTAATATCTTCACTTATTTGATTTGAAATATCTTCCCTAACTAAGAGGGAGTGTTGATGAACGGTAGCTTCGTTCAGATATAAATGATGATTGCTGAAAAGCAACATCATCATTTATATAAGATCTAGGCTATTCTTCAGAATAATCAAATTAGGAAAATAAGTGAAATCGAATTTATGAGCATAGATAAAATTCGATATATTAAATGATGTCGAAATTCTGTATTTTAATAAAATCGAAATTCTATAAATATCCGCCACTTTGGCTTTGTGTGTGTTAAGACACTAACCATTTGTCATTGATAGTGAAGGGACCCACACGCTCAAAGAGACACATTCCTTGAGCTGACGGGTCTCCACTTGTGGAGACACGTCCTCTCTTGAGACGTGCCTCTTAGAGGCGGGTCTCCATCATACTTATGGTGGCTCCCCCATTGATATGCAAACATCAAAATCAATTAATATTCTGCAATCAGTACATTCGGCATTTAGAGAAGAAATCTGGAAATCGTATTTTGACTTAGAATTTTCTTACACAGAATTTCAAACCCTAGTTTATTCTTAGATTTTAGGATCCTATTTGTGAAAGATTTGATTACATTTACAGATATATGGTTCCCAAGATTTAGGTAGACCATTAAGAGCCAACATGGCCAAATCCTTATCATCAACCATATGCCCAATGGTAGAGAGTTGATCTCTTAATTCAGTGATCTTCATGAAGTAGGACATGACGGAATCTCCTTTTGCTATCTTGACTTGATGAAGTTGTTGCTTCAAGGCAATAGCTCTGCTTCTGTTGTTGAACTCATACATTTCCTCCAAGGTTTTGAACATTTCTCTTGCTGTCTTCAATTTGGAGATAATTGGCAGAAGGTGGTCCTTTATAGAATCAACCAAAATCTTTTTCGCCTTGGTGCAATTCTTCTTCCATTGTGGCTTCGCATCTTCATCGGTAGGTTCGGGAACTTCGCCCTCCACGAACTGGGCAAGCTCATTTTCTTCCAATGCAAGCATCATTCTAAACTTCCAAGAGGTTAAATTCGATGCGCCCTCAAGTCTCTCTTCGATCTTGAGCCCGTTCACCATCTTGACAATAAGATAGATGCAATCAAAGATCAGAATAAGAGTGGAGGGTGGCGCTAATTGAATAAATCTGATCAAGATCTTTCTTATACCTGCTTTGATACCATGTTAGTTTTTATGATCAAATATTCAATAATCAGAAATGCAGCATATAAGACAATGAACACAACAAGATACCCTGGGAAAACCCTCCAACTTGAGGGAGAAAAACTCAACAAATATAGATCTTATATATTGAAGTAATAAGAGCAGAAATCTGCTTACAACTTAGGCACAACTCAATGTCGATTCTGATACAATGAATAATCGCACCTCTCCTAGATGCAATAATACAAATGAATATGTTTCTCCTTGAAATCGAACTGCTGTAGCAAAATGATGATCTGCTGCTTAGGTGCAAACTTCTTCTATGAATGTGAATTATATTGAATGAACTTGAATTACTAATGAATGGAAATGATCACTTATATATACCAATCGGTGGAGAGGACGCATCCCTTCATGATGCGAAGTCGGCCTCTCATAAAAAATCGTGTCACTTCAAGTCGGCCGTAAATAATTATTATCAATAATTAATATTTTATTTTATTGATTGTTTGTGAAGTGCCTCTTCACATTACATATCGATCATATATAAATTAAATAGCTGTTCAGAGTCCCAAAGCAGCAAAAATCGTTCGGGGAAAAAATCGGCAAACCAAAAAATCAGGATTTTTTGAAAAATTGGCAAAAAATCAGATTTGAAAAAAAACATAAAAATATGTTGAAAAATAGTCAAAACCTACTTTTTTTTAAAACTTAAGGTCACTTCCATAGCATAGAGATATAGAGAGCAAATAAAATAGAGATTTTAACTTGTGAATTGTAGAAATTAGATCTTTTTTGTTTATATTCATATCGCTGATTACATTGCATCAATGCATTGCAAAAAATATACTTCATAGATAATAAGTAGATGTTGACATATGACAATGTCAATTACAATATAGTGTGTAACTTTGTACAAAGTCAACCTCTAATCTAAGTACAAAGTTAGAAAAATCAAATGTAGCCAATGACAACTACGCTAGAGGGAAGCAGGTCCTGATGATGAAGCTCCTCCTCTAGTGCTTCTAGGCACATGTTCAAACACTTGACTAGGCACTTGAGCCTCTTCTAGTAACTCGATATCTTCAGAGTCATAAGAAAAATCATAAACAATCCGATCATTATTTGGATCAATCTCATCAAGGTCAATTGGCTCGTCATCCTCAACAGTACCTGTTTTTGTCCATGTAGAAATTAGTCTTGGCCTTACAAGTGAATAAGATAATGAATACAAATTCAGCTAACTGAAAGTATAGTGAAAGTCTAACCTTGAGCTTTCCTTAGCTTCAAGCGGAGATTGTGGTGAACAAACACCAAGTCGTTCATCCATTTTTGTGTTAGCCGATTGCGTTTCTTGGAGTGTATGTGTTCAAAAACACTCCAAGTACGCTCACAAGCGAATGAACTGCATGGCTGGCTCAAAATGCGTCTCGCCATCCATCTAAGGTGTTTGGTATCATGACCAAAATACTCCCACCATTGTGCTGCAAAAACACATTACATGGAGATGATATCATGTAAGAATATCTTAAAATCAACTTAACACTTAATGATCATGTCGACAAAATAGAGAGACTACCACAAGTTTATAGAGTCTACCTGGTAGCAAGGTATTCCTGCCTGCGATGGCGGCCATAGATGAGAGAAAACCCCTTGCTTGCTTGTACGTTGCTAACTCTCCCATAGCTGCTTGTAATTGTTCTCTGATATCAAATATTTTTTCCATGCACATGAACAAGCCCTGTGTTACCTCACCATCATCACGTCTAAATGAAGGGTTATAGAACAAACTCGGATTAAGATAGTATCCTGCAGCATGGAGAGGAGATTGCATCTGTTGATCCCATCTTCTATCGATTATGTCCCATTATGGCATATACCTGTCCCTGTCATTTTGCATCCTACCCCTCATCACCTCCTGGCCCTATCCATGGCCTCATACAAATAACCCATGGGGGATTTATCCCCATCCACTAGTCTTAAGACTTTTACTAGAGGCTCTGAAAACTCTACAACTTGTTCTGCTGCATCCCAAAAAGTAGAAGAGTACATATAGCCTGCCACTGCTATGCCATCTACTAGATTTGCGAAGCCAGACTCCATCCACTCATTTGAAACAAACATTCGTTTCAAATTCATTTTTTGTTGGCATAGAGTCTGTAGTGCAAGGAATTGTGTTGCAAATCTTGTCACCCCTTGTCGAACCAACTCCCTGCCCTCTGTGAAAGTACGCGTCATGCACAAAAGCCTCGTGTAATTATAAATGAATTTTGTAACTTTGCGGGAATTTTGCAATACCTCCTTAACCCATTCAAGTTTTCCAATGTCCTCAAGGGTTAGATCAAGGCAATGTGTTGCACATGGGGTAAAAAATATAAAGGGGTATTTGTCTGTCAAGAGTCTACCAACAGCTACACAAACAGCAGCATTGTCTGTAATAAATTGAAGCACATTTGGTGGCCCAAATTCTTGTACCACACAATCAAACATCTCAAAGAATGCAGCTGCAAATTTGATAGTATCCGATGCGTCCAAGGATTTCAGAAATATAGTGCCAATTTCACAAGAGACAAGGAAGTTGATGAGGGTTCGATTCCTTCTGTCTATCCATCCATCTGACATTATGGTGCAACCAGTCTTTGCCCATTCTAGTTTATGCTCTGTAACATCCCGTACTGCATCATTGAGCATACCAACCCTCAATGTCTCGTAAGATGGGGCTTTGAACCCAGGACCTACAGCTGCAATAGCATCCACCATACCTTGCCAATATCGTGATCTAGCAACATGAAATGGCCAGCTAGAGTAGTACCAAAAGTTTCCAATCGCCTTCCTTGCTTGTTCATGGACATTCTTCCTCCATCCTGTACTCTCCAAAGTGGTTTGTGATCTTGGTGTAGTACGAGGTGCAAAGAAAGCATTAATGTTTCCTCCACCTGTGTTTGGGCCATGCGTTGTAGAAGAAGGTGTTGACCCTAATTCCCTCAAAAACTCGCTTGCACCATCATCCTGAACCTAACTCCCTCTAGTATTTGTAGAATTAGAACCTATTTGAACCCCAGTTCTTGCCTTTTTCGCCTTGTTCTCAGGAATTGCATGAAGAGCCTGTTGTGCCTGGTGTGTGACATCTGCAGGGCATGCTATACAAGGAGTGTTGTTATTTCCTGGCTCCCTTGCCAAGTGCCATTTGAAACGATAAATGCCCCCGTTGATATCAGTCTTACACCAGTTGCATTTAACCTTTGCTGTACCTGAAACTGAAGTACAATGTGTCCATGCAAAGTCTTTTTGACGTGGCATTATGATCAAATCTGCAATAAACTTTTTAATTCAGCCTACGTCGCCATCAAACGCAACATAAAATTTTGAACTGCAATAAACTTTTTAATTCAGCCTACGTCGCCATCAAAGGCAACATAAAATTTTGAACTTTAAACTTAAAGGCATGAATAAAGATCAAAAAATGAGAATGTTGCCCAATGTATGAGTGTGTTTGATCAAAGACTTGCTGAATTTTTCAAAACAGAAATGCTACTCTTGATATAGGCACACACCTATGTGAGATTCAAGCAATTTTTCAAAATCAACAAAATGCAAACCTATACAATGGCGTGCATTTTTGGGTTGAGTAACTGAAAAGAAACTACAATAACTGAAAAGAAACTACTTTATTTTTGGCATGCATTTTTGGGTTGAGTAATTGTTGTTGTGTAAAATGAAGGCACCCTGAACTTGAGCTTTCTGAGTACACTCTAAAAAACTTAAATTATTTAATAAATTTATTTAATAATTAATATTTAAATATATTATTTAATAAATTTATTTAATTATTTAATATTTAAATATATTATTTAATAAATTTATTTAATTATATAATATACTGTATTTCAGAAAATATTATTTAATAAATTATATAATTATTTAATATACTATATTTCATAAAATACTATATTTTCATATATACTACTGGTCTGTTGGCTAAAGAAGCAATTTATTGTAACAATGTGAAAACCAATAGCAATGGGGAGAGAAGCGAAGAAATTTTCCAGCTGTAGCGCACCAAGTTGGATAAGTGAAAGATTAATACCAGTGAAGAATTGTTTGGAGAAGTAGAAACCAATAAAATTGGTGAAAGCGATGAACATAGTGAAGAAGCATTTGGAGGAAAAACAAAGGCCAACCTGCAGTCACGTGTCCAACCTCCACCTCCAGTCGCGTCTGTTTCGACGGCCAAGAATGCGTCTGGTCTCAACTCTCAGGGGCCACCTCCAGTCGCAGTTACTTCGGCCGCCAAGAATGCGTGTTGTCACAGGCAATGAGGGTTATTTCCGCGACCCAATTTTTATTAAAAAATGCGCTTTTAGTGTTCGCACTTTTTTTGCAATTTTTTGCCTTTTTTTGACGATTTTAACCCGATTTTCAACGATTTTTTGGGCGGTCAACGCAGCACAAAATATCGCGATTTTATGCTGGAAAAAATCGGGAACAACAACGATTTTATAAAAACCGCGATTTCTGCGATTTTTGCAGATTTATGCTTCTATGGTTCAGACTACATTTAATTTATTCTCAGGTTGCAGCTGGAAGAAGTCACCCGACGCTGTAAACATCAACAAAGTTTACTTCAAACGAGTTTGTAAAGTTCTGTAAGAAACATGGTATAAAAAGACTACTCAGTTGCAAAAACACCACAACAAAATGGTGTTGCTAAAAGGAAAACAAATCAGTCCAAGAAATGGCTCGTAGCATGTTAAATGAGTCAAAGGTGAATGATTTTTTTTGGAGAGAGGCTGTCCATACTATTGTATTCAAAATCGGTGGCTAATTAGAGCAAAGCATTACAAAACTCCATATGAACTATGGAAAGGTAAGTCTGCTTTAGTTAAATATTTCAGAATTTTTGGAAGTCCATGTTACATTAGAAGGGATGAAGACAATCTAGGGAAGTTTAATCCTAGAGCTGATGAAGAGATTTTCTCAAGATCTTCTTCTAAAAGTAAAGTTTATAGATGTTTTGACAAGAGATTACCCAAGATTGTTGAAAACTTGAAAGTGCTAATGTGAAGGTTCATAAAGACACTAATATTCAAAACAAGATGCAAGATGATGATGGTAATTGTCAAGAAGATGAAGAAGAAATTTCTATTCAACAAACACCTTCAAATGTTCAACATGGGACAGCAGATGTAACTATAGAAAATACACCTACAAATGATCAAAATGAGAACACATCTAAGAATTTTTTGAAAACTTCTTCAAAGTTTGTTCAAAGAAATCATCCTATTGATCAGATTTTACAAGAAGATAGACCAAGAGCCACTAGAAAAACAATAAATTACACTGAAGATGAAGATGTTTCTTTGCTGTCCAAGATTGAGCCTAAGAGTTTTGAGGAGGCAGGAGAAGATAAGCATTGGATAGAAGCCATGCAAGAAGAGCTTGATCAGATTCAAAAAAGTGAAACTTGGGAGCTTGTCCCAAGGCCCAAAGATAAGAACGTGATTGGGACAAAGTGTGTGTTTAGGAACAAGTTGAATGAAGATGGTCAAGTGGTGAGAAACAAACCAAGGCTTGTGTTGTACCCAAAATGAAATTTTTGGCATTCTACTTAAATTGAGCTAAACAATGTAAAAATGCCATTGAAAGTCTGTATTAGGTCAAACCAAGCATGAAGTCTTTGTGGGTTTCTGTCAAGGAACCTATGGTTAAAATTCTGAAAAACTCAAAAATTAGGGTTTTATGCCCCTATTTTTAGGGAAACCCTTAAAAATAGGACCTTCCCGGAAATGATTGAAAATGATTTTGATAGGGTTAATTGACTTCACGATCACACTGATCAAGTCAGAATCATCAAAAGGTATGTTTTACTTTGGTGGGTCTATTCTCGTTTTTCAGGAACAAAGTTCGGAGCTCCACAACCATTAATGGCAGATTGGCCAGTACCAGGTGCTGAAAGCTAAAACTCAAAAGCTCCGACAAAGAAGCCATGGCAAAAAAGGTAAAAAAGATGTTATAGCGAGGGAGTTTCTCAAAACGAAAAAGGCCAAAATTTGGCTAACTCTGGAAGGTGCACGTTTTGTTGCCAAGGTAAAACACAGTCTAAAGGTGAAAAAGGCGTTCCTCTTGAAGAAAGGCGCCCTTGGATCTCAGAGGGCGAATCAAATCACTATCACTTTGCATCTTTAGCTTAGTCATCCTCTTCACTTTCGTGCTAGCTCGACAACGAAACAATCAGCAAGATCATCTGATTCAGGGATCATTGACCAATCGTCAGCAAAGTATGGAGGATCCATCAGCAATGAAGATGCCAAATCAGAAAGCTTCATGGTAAAAGCGCCCCTGCTAGCCAGGGGCGCCCCTCAGTTGCAGGCACCAGATGAATCCATCCGTTGTAGCTCTATACATGTTATCTTTCCAGCTTCCTCCCAGCTACGTGACCAATCTGACAGCAAGTTCACAGGACACGCCAAACGATCACACACTGAGATCAAGCAGAAAAAGCCAAAATTGAAGAACTGGAAAGACAAGCCAAAAACTAGGTAAGGCATTGCCAAAAGCGCCCCTCTTGAAGAAAGGCACCCTTTCTTCAAGACATCCAGATTCAGCCAGAATATTTACTGCCTCCCAGGATGATCTTCTCAACTATGACGAGTCTCGTCAGTGAAACTATCAGCAAGAAGTTATGACAAATCAGTCATCCGATAGAGGAGTTCAAAGGCAAGCAGTTCACAGCATGAGTAAAACCAGTCAAAAGCCAGCAGGGGCGCCCTTAAGTTTGAAGGACCAAAACTTGGCTTCTTCAACTGAGAATTCAGTCATCCTGAACAGGACCGAGCTGGCTACCCGATGCATCATCAAGCAGAGTAATCTAATTCATCTAGCATCAAGAACGTCATATCAAAGCAAAGAGGGTCTAAAAAGGTCAAAACGAAGAACAGTCAATGAAAATTGACTAAGACATTCTCAAAAGCGCCCCTCTCAAGGAAAGGCGCCCTTCTTTCTGGAGGCCTAAACTCAGTTTTTTGAGTTGATCTCTCCCTGACATATTTCATCAGGTCAATCCCCCCTCAACAACAAAACTGCCAGCCACTGTCAGAGGTCAACTGAGTAACTTGAATCAAAGATCAAATGGAGGCACTTCAACTTGCAAAATGGACAACAAGACCAACTTCAAAGATAGACGCCTAAAACAAGTCAAAGCAAAAATGTTGACTTGAGTTAGCAAATTTGGAGGCAAAAAAAGGCCAAACACTCCACAATCAGTGGAAATCACCTTTTGGAACTCCAAATCAAACCTAAATCGTGAATTGGCATCCATACTTGGTGGATCTCAACTCAAATCACCATATATTCTTGCTAGGCGTCCCATTCTTCACTATTATTTTGCAGGTTGAAGGATAAAACAGCAAATAGCTCCCAAGAACACATTCTCAAGATCTGGCAGAGGTTTTGGACAGATCTTCGATATTTCTGAAGATCAGTGGCAGTAAAAGTATTCTTCCCCGAGGATTGTTTCCAGAAGCAGATTATTGCAAAGTGGCAGTTCATAACTTCCAATCCACCTTATGTCTACTTCCTCTATTTCTGTCTCTATTTCTTTGCATGTCACAAGAAACTGCAAATTACTTCAGATCTGACCAACTGGGTATGATCAGTGCATTTTTCCAGCAAAACTCATCTTCCCAGATTTGCCAGAATCAGCAAAGTTGTTGCACCTATTTTTAGGGATCTTTCCGGAAAAGTCTCCAAATCAAAAATCCAATGAACTAGGTTTGTTCAGCTTCCCAGCATGAACAAAACCCACGTGCCAGATTTTTCCCGGAAAAATACTTCTCGACAGATGCTATATTTAAGGGTTTCAGAAAAGTGTCAGAACAAGGTCAAGTGCCCAGTCAATCTTTAACTCTTGTAGAATGCAATACTCCCAGGTACAATACAAGACCAAGAAGGTCTTGTATCATGATTATCTGAAAACAACTGACACAGACTTATGGCAAAACAATTCGAAAGCCAGTTTTGAGGACTTGGAGGGCATGAACCAAATTACATTGCAAAACATTGAAGAGTCCGGCTTATTCCAAGCTGCATCCATTCCAATCACTTTATAGAGCATTGAGCTTGTAACTACTTGCACAAAGCATTACAACCCTACTACAAGAGAGATCCTGTCAATGGACAGAAAGGTGATTTCCAGCTTAAAGCTGAAGGACATAGAGACGTGCTTTGCAATTCCACCATGCCCTATCAGGAAGGTCATATCTGTGATAGAATGCGAAAAGGAATTTGAGGCTTCAAGGGACGAATGTTCACTTATAATGGCTGAACATTGGTTAAAAACAAAGAAAACCAGCTTGCCCAAATTGGTTGGGCGAGGAGAATTCAAAGATGAGCATGGACTGTTAATCACTCTACTCAGCAGAGTCATTGGACAAGAAGAGGGAAAATCCTTCCAGCCGTGGATGTTCTATATTATTGGCAAAATAATCAGCAGGAAAGAACATTACGACTAGGCCTCTCTGATCAATGACACGCTCCACCAACAATTTACCAGGTTTCTAGAAGAGCACCGTTTCCACATGTGTTCCTACCTGGTATACCTGATAGCCTTCCAAGGCGATTTCAGAACACTAAACACTGTGGGAACCTTGGGTGTGCAAAAAGGTCCAAGAATATTTTCCTCGCCTTGAGTTCACTCTAGCAGAAAGACATTTCAAGAAGATGAACGACCTTTTTACTATGCACACTGTGCGCGAGCTAGACCATGAGATGCATGTCTGTATTTCACCAGCAGCCAAGGCGGCAATGGTGGACTGGGCGGATTGGTTCATCCAATTCCCCACTTTCACCTACATACGCGTGTACGGCTACAATGGCCACCCCACCATGATGCCACGCTACCCCTCAGATAGGGTATTGTTCATGGAATTCCTGAGGCAGTTGGCCGAGGTTCACTCTTACCTTCGCCAAAAGAAGAAGTCTGCTGCAAACTTTCCTTTTCAAATGGGATTCTACAGATGCAGGACTGCAACCGATGCTAGGTTGATAAGCCAGGAAATAGTGAGATTTAATCTCAAGTACCTCATTGACAGAAGGTCATCATATGATCCCAGAGGAACCTTCGCAACACATCTCGAGCAAAGATCATCACATGAACCTTTCATGGAGGATTTTTGGGTCAACTGCGAAGATGAGTTCGAAGTGAGAAGAAGGAACTACAGCAGATTCAAGCTCTCACAAATTGCAGAATTCATGTCAGAGGACATCGAGGGCTTATCTAATGATGAAGAAGAGGTCATCCTTTCTTCCTTCTTCACGGGTCAAGTAAATGCACAAGCACTCGGCAAAGTAGACTGGTACGCGAAAGAGAGTACATCTATCGAGGAAAGAATTGGTAGAGTAGTCTGACACAGTCAACTCTACCTTGACAGTAAAAGGACAAGGAAGGTAGTACTTCCCCGATCAGAGCCGCCAACGGTTCAATCTATACTACCTTCCTCATCTAGGAGGAAACCCAGACAGAAGAAGATGAGCATTCTTCCAAAAGGAATGTGAATGTCAGGGAGCACATGGGGAAGAAGAAGAATTGTTTGTACAAGCCAGCAAGAGGTACATGTGAAAATAGCCACCAATTTACTTGAAACAGTTGAAAACGCTGCACACCAGAGACAGTGATTGAAATAATCGCTGTAGAGATGGAATCCATTGTAGAAGAAGTTGCAGCAGAAGCGGTGCCTGTGATAGAAACAGAGCCACCAGCTTCACCACCATCACAAAGGTTGCAAAGTCCCATTGATTTGGACTCGCCACCACGAGGCATTGCCACGGCACAGTCTTGTTCTTCTAGCATTCAGGGGACCTATGTTCCTCCTCCCAGTGAAGCTAGCCGAGATTCTATCTGGCTAGAAAGCTCGCTTGGAAGGAAAAGGGAGAGATCTTCTTATCAGCTTGACCTCTCTGAGTTCCACCATGTCCCACAAGACATGCCGGCAAAGAAGTTGAAGAAGCAAAAACATGTAGAGAGGAATGTAGAGAACGAGGTTGTCATAGAGACTACTGCCCCGCCTGAAGATAAAGACATACACAATGTGAGGGTTGCGGATTTCACGCTTTCAAAGGTGAACCTTGCAAAGACCACTCGACAGGTGGAGGCAAACCTTCTCGGAATCACCTCAGCAAGTGTCAAGGAAAGAATGACAAAAGATGGACAAGACAAAGCAGCCTTGACGATTGAAAACCATCAACTAAGAATGTACATTTCTAGTTTGATGCATGACATTCTCAACTCCTGAGCCTTGCCTCAAGGACTATTGGTTCTCCCAGCTGAAAGAAACCATCACCAGTTGATCACATACGGCAAACAGAAGAAGATGAGCATTCTTCCAGAAGGAATGTGAATGTCAGGGAGCACATGGGGAAGAAGAAGAATTGTTGGTACAAGCCAGCAAGAGGTACAGGTGGAGACAGCCACCAATTTACTTGAAACAGTTGAGAACGCTGCAGCTACACCAGAGCCAGTGATTGAAATAATCGCAGCAAAGATGGAATCCATTGTAGGAGAAGTTGCAACAAAAGCGGTGCCCGTGATAGAAACAGAGCCACCGGCTTCACCACCATCACAAAGGTCGCAAAGTCCCATTGATTTGGACTCGCCACCACGAGGCATTGCCACGGCACAGTCTCGTTCTTCCAGCATTCAGGGGGCCTATGTTCCTCCTCCCAACAAAGCTAGCTGAGATTCTATCTGGCTAGAAAGCTCGCTTGGAAGGAAAAGGGAGAGACCTTCTTATTAGCTTGACTTCTCTGAGTTCCACCATGTCCCACAAGACATGTCAGCAAAGAAGTTGAAGAAGCAAACACATGTAGAGAGGAATGCAGAGAACGAGGTTGTCATAGAGACTGTTGCCCCGCCTGAAGATAAAGACATACACAATGTGAGGGTTGAGGATTTCACGCTTTCAAAGGTGAACCTTGGAAAGACCACTCGACAAGTGGAGGCAGACCTTCTCGGAATCGCCTCAGCAAGCGTCAAAGAAAGAATGACAAAAGATGGACAAGACAAAGCAGCCTTAAAAGCTAAAAACCGTCAACTAACAATGTACATTTCTAGTTTGATGCATGACACTCCCAACTCCTCGGTCTTGCCTCAAGGACTATTGGATCTCCCAGCTGAAAGAAACCATCACCAGTTGATCACATACGGCAAACACTTGAGACGTCAAGTGGATGAGTTTGTTGTCAAAGGACGGTATGTATTAGCAAAAGCATCTCAGCTGAGAGACAGAGCACATGGACTTCGATCAAAAATCCAGCAGTCAGACTTGAAGGCAGCTCAAGAGAGGCCAGGAGAAGAAGCGACAGTTGCTGATCTGCAACAAGCATATGAATCAGTTACAACCACTGAGAACAAACGCCATCTCTTTGAATGGAAAGAACAATTGGCATACAAGGTGAGAGCCTACGATGCCAATTCAGTGGAGCTGATTGATTATAGATGCTTCGTCGTTAATATTATCAACTTCGCAAGAACGTTGGTAATATCCTTCCCTAAGTTAGAATATCAGAGACAAGGAGGAGAATATGTTGAGCTTGAAACGGTACAGAGACGGTTTCAAGACGTCATCCGTGGTTCATTCCTTGAAGATCCCAATGGTTGCAAATTATCCAAAATTGCAGCCATGTCTATCCAGTTGGATGAAGCAGCTGCCCAATGCCCAAACTATCAGCAGCAGCTTATGATAGGTGAAGAAATGCTTAGACGCCACACAGTCATCTTGAGAAGAATTAATTGCCCGGGGGCCAAAGAGGTCAACGACTGGATAGAGACTTTGTTGACCAGTGGTGAAGAGGTGTAAAGCACCAAGGAAGGACGTCCTACCCTCCAAATAGCAATAAATATGACTGAAGTCAACTTGATGCCCCTTTCCAAGTTGACTCCAGATCTCCACAGATCATGCATGTCAAATCCCACTGATCTAGGATGTCAAATTGACTTCCACGATTTATGGATCTCAGATCTCCTTAAAAGGTGGATGTCTATTTGGAGACACATTTGTAACATAAGTTCACTTTTAGTTAGGTGTCAGTCAACTGGGATAGACTCCCAGTTTGACTCTTGTTTAGTATCAGTTAATTGAAGTAGTTTTCCAGTTAACTGCTTGCTCACCTACTTTTAGACATAGAAATAAATCTTGCTGATTGGCAAGAACTGTCTGTTAACTCAAGGATATTTTAGGGTTGCCTACTCTTTTGAGTCTCTATAAATAAGAGCCTTAGGCTCATTATTTGTTTAACCTTTATTTGCTAAGCAAAATTGTTGCGCCATTGTTGCCAGAGTTAGCTTGTTTATATTTGTTCACTCTTGGATGAGAGTTCGTTGGTTGATCACAATTGTGCATGATTTCGTGTCTTTGCTGTCCCGACCTTTGTAATTCTTTGGAGAAACTTGAAGAAATGAATCAAATGGTGCATGCTTGCTTGATCTAAATACTTGAGTCTTTTCAAAGTCTTGTTCTAAATAGTGCATTGTTTCAATCTCCTCCTTGGACAGGTGTCGTCGCCTCCTTGGATATTTTGTCATTGATCATTATCGTATAATGTTGTCTAATGACTTGTCTTTCAGCCTACACTTTGGACAGGTGTCATCACCTCCTCGAGATTCCTGTTAGTTAGGTCATCGTACCTTGTTGTTTCCAGTGAGCTGTTTCCAAGCCTACACCTCGGACAGGGGTTCCTCCTCCTTGGCAAGTCTCAAATCCAGTTTACCGTAAAAGAGTATTTACTTGTATCGAGCCTTATCTTGGTATATATCCGAGAGTTCAGAGCCTCGGCCATATTCCACTGAGACGGAGGGTTCAAGTAATCCAACCCATCCATTTCGATCCTACGCCCTCATGGTCTGTTTATCTTGAGGAGGTAGGATAGTCTAGAAGCTAGTTAATCATAGTTAAGATCTATGGAAACCAAAGAAAGAGCTTACCTACGGCGCATTGTGTTTATGCACCCTTGTGTCATGTAGCTGAGTAAAAAAGATAGGAACCTTAGTATGCCTTTTTTACATAGAAAATCAGCAAAGAGAGATCTTCCTCTCTATAATCGAAAGAGCATGTACTAACACACTTGCAATAGATGTCCATTTCCAATAAGCACTCCAGAGGTGCTAATTGAAACGCCAACAACTTGTATGCAAAGGTTATGCACAAATTAAAGGTATAGACTTTGAAGAAACTTTTGCTCCTGTTGCACTTTTAGAAGCTATTAGAATGTTGATAGCCTTTTCTTCTTTCAAAGATTTCAAAAAATTTCAAATGGATGTCAAATCCACTTTTCTAAATGGTAATCTGAATGAAGAAGTTTACATAGAACAGCCAAATGGGTTTATTATATCGGAAAATCAGAACTATGTTTCCAAGTTAAATAAGACCCACTATGGTCTTAAGCAAGCCCCACGTGCATAGTATACTAGATTAGAGAGTTGTTTGCAGCAGCAAGGCTTCAAAAGACAAATAGCGAACAACAATCTTTATGTGAAAGAAGGTAATCATATGCCAATTCTAGTAGTTTATGTTCATGATCTGATTTTTGGTAGCAATTGTGAGAAAATGTGTCAAGTTTTTGCTAAAAATATGCAAAAGGAGTTTGAAATGTCCATGCTTGGTGAGTTGTCATTCTTTCTTGGTTTGCAAATTAATGAATTTAGTAGAGGCATATTCATTTCTCAAACAAAGTACATTAGAAAAATGTTGAAAAGGTTTAGAATGGAGGATTGCAATCCTATGAATACTTGAAAGATCCCCAACCCAAATCTGATCTGATTTTCTGAGTTTTGTCTTTTCAAAGTCTTTGACCAGCGAATAGGAAGGTTTTTGTTTTTGTTTTGTTTTTGCGTTTTACTGATTTTTTTTGTGTTTTTGCTGAATGTTGATATATGCAACAGTATTGCAAACTAGAAGGAAGGAAATTGCTGCTAAAACTTAAATAAACCATACAATTTAAATAGAGAGCAATAATGATGAACATATTGGCTCAAATGTCATTGTACATACCACAAATCTGCATATAACAATCTGATACAAACTTGAACAGCAAAGACAATCCCTTTTCAGCTTCTTCCCAGCTTCACAAATCTGCCCTAGAGTCTGATATAAATTTCCAGCTAATTGGATATGTAAATCAAATCCAATAATTGGTATGAAACCCTTTGTAGCACCTAGGGTTTGAAGCCTATGATCTTGAAATGACACAGCAGCTGAGGTAAGGTGTAAAATGAGTTGCCAAGGCCTTGAGAAGGCCTACACTGCTTATTGTTGCCCTTGATCTGTTGCGATATGTTGATATAATACTACTACAAACTCAGATCTGCAAAATATATATTTGAAACTCATCCAATAAAGCCCAAATGAAGACCCAAGGTAGGCGCTCCCCAAAGGTGAACTAGGTTCACGTCCAATCCATGATAGCCTGAGAGTTTGTACTCCCGGAAGGCTGAGGCAATGCTAAAACCCTTCTCCAAAGCTCAAACCTGCAAGTGTCTTGTAAACATGAGAGTAGAATGCCCAAATAAGAGCCCAACACTTTGCTTTATAACCTCCATGAGCTTTTTTTAATAAAAAGCAATAAAATATTCCTCCCAAAGAGCTACGCACCTCTTGAGGGTCTTTCCTCGTGAAAAGTAAAGGCCACTTTTTAAACACAACTTAAGTTGCTAGGATGGGGGGCACTTTTCACTATTCACCTTATGATTTTCAGTTACTATTCACTTTTCACTATTCCATTAAGGCAACCTTAGTATTTCCACTTTATCTCTGGATTCATCAATTGAAATCCAAACTAAAAGGCTCGTGAGGCTCCCAGGTAAACTTCACAACCCTTGGTTGGGTCCCCTAACCATGCTACTGACCTACAGGAACCCTAATAGTAGGCCAACCTCCACTAAGGTCTGAGCTACTTAAGGAAGAGACATTATAGTCCTCCCTTCCCGAGGTTGCTTGCCCCCAAGCAACTGCAAAGTTGGATGCTGAAGTATCATCTCTCCTTCCCACGTGGCATCCTCCAACGACAAGTTCTTCCATTGTACCAAATACTCCCTAATAACTTTGTTCCTCAACCTCCTCTCCCTCATATCAAGAATCTCTGCAGGAACCAGTATCAACTGGCCCTCCTCATCCAATGGAGGCAAACCTAGTGATGAAGTGACATGCTGCCCCAAAGCCTTCTTTAAACAAGACACATGAAAAACATTATGTATCTTGCTCTCCGAAGGTAACTCAAGCACGTAAGCAACCTCTCCAATCATTCGAAGAACTCTATATGGTCCATAAAATCTAGGCTTGAGTTTTTCAACTCCACTCCTCTTGAGTGCACTCTGCTTGTAGGGTTGTAGACGCAAGAGAAACATATCACCAACCTCAAAGGTCCTCTCAATCCTGTGTTGATCAGCATAAAGCTTCTATTGATTTTGTGTCTGCTGAACGTTATCTTTAAGTGCCTTAAGGATATCCTGACAGTCCTGAAGTCACTCTCAAGCTCTAGGCTCTCTGCTATCTCCTAGCGCCAAATCCACAAACGACAAAGCATCATAACTGTATAAAGCTCGGAAGGGTTTCATGCCAATAGACATATGATGCGTAGTATTATAAGTTATAACAATACTCGCTCAAATATAACTAACGCAACCATGCTCTTTGCTGACCCGAAACATAATTACACAAATATCCCTCCACTCACTTGTTGACAATCTTTGTCTACCCATCAGTTTGAGGATGGTAACTAGTGCTAGGGGTCAACTCTGTACCTATAAGTCGAAATAGTTCCTGCCAAAATATACTCATGAATCTACTATCTTGATCACTGACAATGGTCCTAGGGAGTCCACGGAGATGGAATACCTCACGGAAGAATAACTCTACCACTTGTGAAGCCATGAAATCGGTTGCAATAGAAAAGAAGTGTGAATACTTTGTTAATCTATCAACAACCACATATATGCAGTCCTTCCCCTAAACTCTCGGAAGACTAGTAATGAAATCCATCGATATACCTTCCCACTTCTGCTCTGGAATAGGCAATGGCTGCAAAAGTCACAACTGGGAAAGTATGCTCTGACTTATTTTGCTAACAAATCACACACTCGTGAACATAGCGTACGACATCATCTTTGAGACCCTTCCATGAGAATTTCTCACGAAATTGCCTGTATGTCTTGAAGTACCCAAGATGTCCTACTAGTGGTGTGTCATGGATGGCACGTAGAATCTTTTCCTTCAGCTTCGATCCAGGAACTAAATAGATTATAACCTTGTAGTATATCACATCATCAATCACAGTGTACCTGTCATCCTAGACCTGTCCATCCATAACCTCACATGCGAACTGATTTTTGGAATACTCAACTAAAAGTTGAGACTTCCAATCAGCTGAAATCTCACTCATGGAACAAAGGGCAGCAACTAAAGGCCTCCTGGAAAGTGCATCAGCAACAACATATTTATTCCCCTTGACAAACTCAATGTCAAAATCATATGCCTGAATCTTGCTAACCTTCTTCTGTTGGCGCTCATTAAGTTCTTTCTATTCCAAGAAGTATTTCAGACTATTATGGTCAGTTCTCACCACAAACTTCCCACCCACCAACTACGGTCGAAACTTCGCCAAGGCATGCATAATGACGAGCATCTCCTTATCATAGATGGAATACAATCTCTCATTATCCCTCAATTTCTTGCTCTCATATGCAATGGGATGGGGGTTCTGCATAAGTACCACTCCTATGCCCCCTTTTGATGCATCACACTTTAGAACAAAGTGTTGAGAGAAGTCTGGAAGAGCTAAAACTGGACATGTGCTCATGACCTGCTTGAGCCTGTCAAATGCAATTTGTACCTCATCTATCCATATGAATGCGCCCTTCCATGTTAGATCTGTCAAAGGGGTTGCAAGCTGTGAGTACCCCTTAACAAACCTCTTGTTATATGCACATAATCCTAGGAAACCACGCAACTCTGAAACACTCCTAGGTGGCAGCCAATCTAGCATTGCCTATATCTTCTCCTGGTGAACCTTCACTCCATCCGCACAAACCACAAGTCCCAAGTATAATATCTCTGTAAGTTCAAATTCACATTTGGCCATCTTGGCAAACAGAGACTAAGCCTCCATAATACCAAGAATCTCATCCAAATGCCTCATGTGGTCCTCCCAGGTTCTACTATATATCAGAATGTCATCGAAGAATACAAGCACATACTTACGCAACTGCTTATCGAACACATGATTCATGCATGACTAAAACGTAGCAGGTGCGTTAGTGAGACCGAATGGCATCACTAGAAACTCACAGTGTCCGTAGTGGCATCTGAATGTTGTCTTATGGATATCCTCCTCACGAACACGGATCTAATGGTATCCTAATCAAAGATCAACCTTTGAAAAATACAATGCCCCATGGAGCTCATCTAGTAACTCATCTATGCATCGAATCGGATACCTGTTCTTGATTGTTTTCTTATTGAGTGCACGGTAATCAATGCACATGTGCATAGTGCCATCCTTCTTCACCAACACCACAGAAGAAGCGAAGGGGCTAGAACTAGACCTGATGAAACCCATGTCCAATAACTCTCATATGGTCTTTTCTATCTCATCCTTAAATGCCTTAGGATGACGATAAGGGACAGTAATCACGAGCTTGGCGCCCTCCTCCAGCTCTATCACATGCTCAAACCCACAATTAGGAGGTTTACCGGAAGGAAGGTCTCCAAACACAACATTGTGACCGTTCAACATTGTCTGGATATCTAAATGAAATGTTGATCTATCATCTGAAGAAGGTGCCTTGGACGAAATGAAACATTGTGTCGCCCAAGCAACATCCCCATGCCTGAAAAATAGACTCCGTCGTACGTGTTGAAACTACCATGGGTCCACCATCAGAGAGAGCCTTCAACACAACCTTCTTGCCACCAACTGTAAACTCCAGCTCCATCCTCTTAAAATCCTATATATACTTGCCGAGTGACTGTAACCATTGGATGCCAAACACTGCATCAATGTCACCTAGACCCACCACATAACAATCATCGGTCAAGGTGTACTCTCCCAACTGTGTACTAAGTTGTGGAGTGTGCACCTCATAAAAAATCCATCTACTACTGTCACACTGAAACCAGGAAAATCCTCCGCCTGCAATCCTCGCTTAGCAACCAATCCCTCATCAATAAAATTGTGCATGGCACCACTATCAACAAGGCAAGTCACACGTTGTCCATTAATCACTCCCTTCAAGTGGAAGGGATGGTATCTAGGGACTCTTGAAAGGGTGGCAATGACAGAATTGGGTGCATCCAATGCGTCACCCACTCCAAGCTCCACCTGTGGGGCCTCCCATACATCCTCACCATCGCTACCCTCTAAATCTGTATCTTGTATATGCTCATCATCCACATCAGACACAACCTCAATGAGATGCGTCTTGCCTTTCCCAAGGCATCAATGTCCAGGCTCCCAAGGCTCCTTACATGTGAAGCATAGCTTCTTCCTTCTCAACTCATTACGTGTCTCCTGATCCATCTTGGGAGGAGGTGGTGTACTCATGTGTTGTGTCGAAGATCTTTGAAAAGGCTTGGAGCCCCTAGAAAACTTCTTATTCTGCTGATAAGAAGTAGGAGGTGGTGAAGTATCAAGGTCTAGGGTAATCTGAACAGCCTCATGTAAAGTCTTAGGCTTAAGAGCCTTGACCAAACCCCAATGTGTTGTGTCGAAGATCTTTGAAAAGGCTTGGAGCCCCTGGAAAACTTCTTATTCTGCTAATAAGAAGTAGGAGGTGGTGAAGTATCAAGGTCTAGGGTAATCTGAACAGCCTCATGTAAAGTCTTAGGCTTAAGAGCCTTGACCAAACCCCGTAACCTGTCATGTAAACCCTCTATGAAAAGCATCACCACACGTCTATCTAGCATCTTAAGAACCATAACAGCAATGCGTTGAAACTCATTAATGTAAGTTTCAACATGTCCAATCTATCGTAGAAGTGCTAAATCCCTATAGTACAACTCAACATCACTCAACATCCTTATGGTCAAATCTGGCAATCAACCGCTCAGTGAACTCCCTATAAGAATGAATAAGTCTATGGTTTTGGGTAACCAAACCATGATGCCACCAATCATAAGCCACACCCTCCAAATGTAGTACTACAAATTAAATGGCCTCGTCCTCAGGCATCGGCTTAAGTGAAAGGTAGATGTCAAGCTTGTGCACCCAAGCTCGGGCGGTGATCTTCTTGCTACCATCAAAGGAAAATAACATGAGCTTGCTAGTAGCTCGATGGAGGTCACCGTTATGCTGTTGTCTAGGCCCTCTATCACCACAATTCCTCATGCTATCTCTATGTTGTGAACAATATTGATGTAGAGGGAAAGCCTCTCTAACATGCTCTGGGAGATGTGCCCACTCATCACTTGTTTCCATAACATCCTGAAACTCCACACCCTCAAGTGGGTCAACCGGTGGTGGCTCATCTCTAGGAGGAAAATGGGGCTGCATGGGCCTATCTGCTTTACATGTATGAGTCATGCCACGCCTAGACGAACCAAGAGTACTGTCCATCGACGAGGGAGCCCTACTGCTCCCACGACTGCTTGTGACTGCAACAGACCTATCTTCCCTATCACGTCTCTCATGTCTGCCACGCATATCCCTAGGCCGACCCAAATCCATCCTATCAAGGGTATTTCGAAGTCTGTCTAAAGCCTGTACAATCAGTGGTTGTGTATTAACAAGAGTTCTAAATAGCTCACGATCAATATCTTCTTGTGGATTCTGTCCCTCCCTCTAATGGGGATTTCTATGGCCATCATGGGTATCTCCGATAGCTGCACCTGGAATACTAGTGTCAACCCCAAACTGTCTGTGTGCTCTCTTGCAAGTGTAATATCTATGAGGCCCGACCTCTCTAGGATCATAGAACTAAACAAAGTGCCCACAGGTTGGCAAGATCATGGCTCCGATACCACTGAAAGATCCCCAACCCAAATGATATGATTTTATGAGTTTTGTCTTTTCAAAGTCTTTGACAAGCAAATACGAAGGTTTTTGTTTTTGCGTTTTGCTGATTTTTTTTGTGTTTTTGCTGAATGTTGATATATGCAACAATATTGCAAACTAGAAGGAAGGAAATTGTTGCTAAAACTTAAATAAACCATACAATTTAAATAGAGAGAAATAATGATGAATTTATCGGCTCAAATGTCATTGTACATACCACAAATCTGCATATAACAATCTGATAAAAACTTGAACAGCAAAGACAACCCCTTTCCAGCTTCTTCCCAGCTTCACAAATCTGCCCCAGGGTCTGATATGAATTTCTAGCTAATTGGATATGCAAATCAGATCCAATAATTGGTATGAAACCCTTCGTAGCACCCAGGGTTTGAAGACTGTGAGCTTGAAATAACGCAGCAGCTGAGGTAAGGTGTAAAATGAGTTGCCAAGGCCTTGAGAAGGCCTATACTACTTATGGCTGCCCCTGATCTGTTGCAATATGTTGATATAATATTGTTGCAAACTCATATCTACAAAATATATATCTGAAACTCATCAAATAAAACCCAAATGAAGACCCAAGGTAGGCCCTCCCCAAAGGTGAACTAGGTTCTCGTCCAATCAACGATAGCCTTTGAGAGTTTGTGTTCCTGGAAGGTTCAGGCAATGCTGAAACCCTTCTCCAAAGCTCAAACCTACAAGGT
This sequence comes from Sequoiadendron giganteum, assembly GCA_007115665.2. Taxonomy (NCBI): domain Eukaryota; kingdom Viridiplantae; phylum Streptophyta; class Pinopsida; order Cupressales; family Cupressaceae; genus Sequoiadendron; species Sequoiadendron giganteum. The sequence goes on from CM021102.1 coordinate 550,814,034, forward strand.
GTTTTGTAAAAAAGAGAGTAGAATGCCCAAAAAAGAGCCCAACACTTTGCTTTATAACCTCCATAAGTTTTTTTTAATAAAAAGCAATAAAATATTCCTCCCAAAAAGCTACGCCCCTCCTGAGGGTCTTTCCTAATAAAAAGTAAAAGCCACTTTTTAAAAACAACTTAAGTTGTTAGGATGGGGGACACTTTTCACTATTCACCTTATGATTTTCAGTTACTATTTACTTTTCACTATTCCATTAAAACAACCTTAGTATTTTCACTTTATCTCTGGATTCATCAATTGAAATCCAAACTGAAAGGCTCGTGAGGCTTCCAACTAAACTCCACAGCCCTTGGTTGGTTCCCCTAAGCATGCTATTGACCTACGGGAACCCAAATAGTAGGCCAACCTCCGTTAAGGTCTGAGTTGCCTAAGGAAGGGACATTACAATACTCCCATGGTAAAAAGTTGCAAGTTAAGTAAAAATGATGAGCCACCAGATGCTAACCAAACTTTGTACAGGTCTATGATAGGAAGCTTATTGTATGTTACAGCTACTAGACTTGACATTATGCAAGCAATTGGTTATGTTCCTCAATTTCAAGCTACTTTGAAGGATACACATGTTCATGCAGTTAAGAGGATCTTCAAGTATCTTAAGGGTACTATGGATTACGGATTACGGTATCCTAAAGGCAATGATTTCACACTTACAGCTTATACAAATGCAGATTGGGGTGGATGTGTTGATGATAGAAAGAGAACAAGTGGAGGTGCATTCTTTCTAGGTGGCTATCTTGTATCTTGGTTGAGCAAAAAGCAAGCTTCTATATCATTATCTACAACTGAAGCGGAATATATTGCAGCACTGTCTTGTTGCACACAAGTCCTATGGATGAAGCAAACGTTGAAGGACATTAAGGTAGAGTATGAGCATCTTATATCTATCTTTTATGACAACAAAAGAGCTATTAATATTTCTAAGAATCCAATTATGCACTCTAGGACTAAACATATTCCTATTAAGTATCAGTTTCTGAGAGAATGGGTTAGTGACCAGCAAGTTAAGTTGGAATATGTTTCTTCTAAAGAGCAGATTGTAGATTTGTTCACTAAGCCTCTACCAAAGGAAACGTTTGAATATTTGAGGGAGAAGTTGGGAATGATTTAACTCCATCTTTGAGTTGTTGTTTTGACTTAGGGGGACCTTTCATTGTCATACTTTATCAGCCCCATTTCAGTTTTGCAGGTTGTTCAGGTTGTCATCGATGTCATCAAAGGGGGAGTAGTGAGTCAGGGGGAGCAGCATTGTTTCCAAGGGTGTTGCTAGGAGGCAGTTTGGTTTCAGAGCAGTTTTGTTTCAGATGTTGTTGCCATCAATGACAAAAAGGGAGATTGTTAAAATATTTTGTCATTGATGTCAAAGGTTTGGTTTTAGCTTACTTGTATATCTACTTATTTGTGACTCCTTTCAGCTAATCGATAACTTCATGTGTTGTGTGATGCATCTGCGATTAGTTTTGAATCTATTGGAGCTTTTGTGTGGTTGCTTTTTCTTTTTTTTTAACTCAAACAATACTCATATGAAATGCAAATAATTTGCTCGACCATTCTTTAATTGACATCTGTCTCAAGTGCCATGAGGAATTTCAACGAAGAAGGTTTATTTCCCAAGTTGGTTTACTCAGTCAGCATGGTAGTGCCAAATCAGTGTGTTTTGTCAAGGGTCCGCCTTGTTAGTGGAGGCACGATTTCTTGTTTGACTGAGGCAACTTGTAACGCCTTTGAATTGCCTCTTTATGGCACAATTTCTAATGTTCTTATGAGAGGTGGCTCCATTCTAAGGTCGACAACTACAAGAACCTTCCTTTCTTTTATGCCTAACGGATTTGAAGTGTATGGGTGGATAATATTGATCCTTTAGTGCATTGTTTTCAGTATTATTCACTGCCAAACAACGGATAATGTTTGCAAACTTGGTGTAGCGTCTTATCCATCAATATCGACGGTTTTGCATTTGGTCGTCTGGTGGCACATCGTCGCATGGTTTTCTTAAATTTTGTGATTTTACTCATGTCGATCTTTCTTATGACTTGATGATTTTATCTCCAAGACATGTTCGCTAGTTTCCTCTTTAAATGATTTGTGTGATAGTTACTATAAAATGGTGATGTTATCATTGGATTCCAATTCTAAAATGAAGATGTTGAAAAAGACAGGCTAAATATACCAATATATGGAGATGTACTTTTGTATAGTATGAAGCGGGTGTGTGATGGTGGACAGTTCTGAGTTATCCTGAGACATGTTCATGAAGTCGTGAGCCTTTATTTCATCTCTTTTTTCATTTTTGATACAGGTGGTTAGCAAGACTAGTGTGTGTATGTGCTACATTCATTTCCATTTGATTTGAGTTTCTGATGTGGGAGTTGCTTGAAAATTTGTCGTAAATTCTTTGAGTTAAGGTATGATTGAACGGTTGTTTCTGTGTGAAGTGGTGAGCTACATGAGTCATTCGTTGAGCAAGGATGTCCTTTTGAAATGTATCGCTTTTATTAATTTTTGTTAAGTGTTGTGTAAAAAGTTCTTTATGCTCTATCAAGGAAGGATATTCATTGGCTGTCATAAGGGAGATTTAAATGATATTTGAATCATTTACTGGTGTGAATCGGATGTAAAGGTGCTGTTCTGAGTTACTTCAGGCCAGAAATCATGAAGTTTCTTCTTATGTTTTGAAGTGTTATTTGGTGGAGTTGAGCTGAATCTGAGTAGTCTGATTGTAAAAATTTTGAACATTAGCATGCCACGAAAAATGTTAAATTGAAAAAGTTAAGACAGTGTGCAGATTTGATTCAAAGTTTGGAATCAGGGTTGATGTGTTGTATCATCTATTAGTTGGTGCTCACGTTGGAATTGGTGCTTCAGCCTTATGAAGTTGGTGCTTCCAGTGAGTTGGTGCTCACTTCTGTAATAGAAGTTGATGCACATTGTTGTTAATGAAAGCTTAAAACTGTCGTGGTTTTTTACTCGAAAGGGTTTTCCACATGAAATTTGGTGTTCTTCGTGTTGATGGTTGCTCTTATTGTTTTATTTCTAGCTCTTATGGTTTATGTTTAAAAGTTTTAAAATACTGATTCACTCCCCCTCCCCCCCAACCTCAGTGTTTTTGTGTGCTCTTCAATTTGAAGACATGCAAGTACATTCGTGAAAGATTCTCATGGAAAGGTATGAAGGATGATGTCCTCAAACATGCGACAGAATGCATAGAGTGCCAAAGAAACAAAACTGAAGTTTCTTTCCCAATAGGGCTGTTACAACCACTTCCCATTCCCAATTAAAATTGGGAACGAATATCGATGGATTTCATTACTGGGCTGCCTAAGGTCAATGGTAAGGACTGTAATTTTGTTGTGGCGGATAGACTCACTAAATATGCTCATTTCATGCCAATGCCTTTTGAGTTTAAAGCACCACAAGTTGCTGGTTTGTTTTTTGAACAAGTATTCAGACTTCATAGTGTGCCAAAAGTAATTATAAGTGATAGAGATCGCATATTCATCAGCACTTTTTAGCAAGAGTTGATGAAGTTGGATGGAACAAAACTCAATCATAGCACTACTTATCATTCCCCAAATGGATGGTCAAACTGAAATTGTAAATAAATGGCTTGAAGGCTACTTAAGGAACTATGTCTCAGGGCAGCAAAAAGTATGGGCAAAGTGGTTACATTTAGCAAAATTATGTTACAACACTACATATCATATGAACGTAAGTAAGACAACTTTCAAAGCTTTGTATGGTTATGAAGCTTCTACATTTGTGGATCTAGTATTTTTCTGATTCTAGAACTTCAAAATCTCTTGAGTGGGCAAAAGAGAATCAAGAGATCCTTAAGGCACTTGAGGATAATATTCAGATTGCACAGGAACAGCAGAAAAAATATGTTGATTGTCATCAAGTTGAGAGATCTTTTGAGGTGGGAGACATGGTATTTGTGCATCTTCAACCTTATAGACAATCTTCGTTGAAGGTAGGTGGAGCAGAAAAGCTTAAACCAAGATTTTATGGCCTTTCAAAGTGATCAAAAGAATTGGTGAAGTAGGATATGAGTTAGAGTTACCAGATACAAATAAAATTCACAAAGTATTCCATGTGTCATGCCCCAAGAAGACTCTTGGACAGCATGTGACTCCTCCTATGGAATTGCATCCCATGGATGAAGAAACAATTTTACAAGTAAGAGAGAAAAGGTTGAGGAATAAAGTAATTTCTAAATATCTCATCAAATTGAAAAACTAGCCTTTAAAGGATGCAACATGGGAAGGACAGGAGATTCTGAAGAATCCTAGTCTACAAATGCTTGAGGACAAGCATTCTTTGAGTGAGGAGTGTAATGTCCCCAACTCAAACCGTTAGGGTTAGCAGCACATTGGCCGTCCTTTCCTTGGATTACCCAAGAGAAAGAGGACGTAGAACATTATTGGGTAAGTATGGAGTCTTTGGCTTGTATTATATTATATTCTTAAGTTATGTGCACGTCTTTTTATGCAACTTAAGTGAACTTAAGTCATTTTAAGTTGTGGGCACGTCTTTTTAGGCAACTTAAGTAACTCCTACCAAAGACTTAAGTTCACCCCATTTTATGTATTTTAAGTGACTTTTAAAAAGCATGTGATAAAAAGGCAAAGGGGGTGTGGGTTTTTCAGGAGCTTATTGGATCAAATTTTTGGTTTTTAATGTGGAGCTTTGGATTAAGAGGTGGTGATTCAAGGGTTGAGATTGATTCATCTCTTTGGGACTTATTATATAATTCTCTAGGCTTCTTTTAGAAATCATTATGTTGTAAGTTTTCTATTTATTGTAGTTGCACCTTGGCTTAAGGTCTGAAACCTTTGAGTATCCCTACTTTTAGAGAGACATACCGGCTCCCCCTATTCAGAAGGGTGTGTTTCGGTGGAAGAGCTTTGGTTTGTGAAACCCCGGCACATCAATTTTCAAGGCTGCAATTGTCTATCAAGTTTGGAGGAAAAATTGAACATGAAATTCAAAGTTGAAGGTTCAGATTTGGAGTAACCTCAACATGGTATTTCATATTTTTGAGCATTCTTGAGGACGGCAATAGAAAATCAAACCTAGCGCTGATTTATTTTGGGAATTAATGCCATATTTGAAGACAGCTAGGGTTTGATCAAGGTCTGCGGTATTTTATGTTTAAGTCTGCATGCTTATTTCAGTTTTATCTCAAAAAAATAGAAGAAAAATCATTGTAATGCATTTATGAAATTTTTGGACAGAAATAAAAGGGATACCTGTACTTTTCCTAAGTTCAATAATACACAGAAATTTATTTCTTTAAGTTGAAAAATCAAATCATTAATCTGAATTGTAAATTTGGGATTATTGTGAAAATTAATATATGCAAATTAAGTTTCAGATTCTTTTGTGCCCTAGTTTTGGAAATATTGTTATTTTTCTAATATCCCTATTTAGGGATATTACATCCTCAAACTCTCAAAAATTAAAATTTCAGCCACTAAGTCTGTTATGTTCAAGTGTCAGAAGAGTCTGAGCTCAAGACTCGGGAGTTCAAGCCTAAGACTCGGAAGTCTTGGAGCGGGACTCAACCGAGTACTCTCCAAGACTTGACATTGGAATCTACTCAACTTAGCTCGATCAGCTCAAAGACTTGAGAGTTTGGAGAGTCTTGCAGAGTACTCAAAGAGTTTTTAAACTAAATATTTTTTAATAAATAATGCTCATCATCAATCAAAACACAATAATAGTTTAGAGTTGAAAAGGTCACAATTGAGGGCTACGCAATGAGCATAATAGAGGTCACGGTTTGTATTAGAGATCCCGATTCTAAACTTCTAGCAGTTAACTATTTACACTTTATGCAGAGTTTGAGGAAGCCTTGTTTCTAAGAATAGGGAGCAGAATCTGGTCATTTTTTGGTTGTTGGCAATTGTTGGGCGACTACTTCAAGTTTAGACTCCATCACTCCAAGCGCACAACTCCCACTAAGTGTTTGTTCCCTTGTGTGACTCTACCAACAATTGTTCCAAGTAGGCTACTATGAGCCTACAACTGCATGTGATGTTTTAGGGATTTTCTTCTTTTTCTTTTTGTTTACTTTTTTTTTATTTAGATATTTTTGTCTTTTATAAAATTTCATACATGCAATTTTTATTTTTAACAAAAGTTTAAAAACATCATTTTATTTATGGGGATGACCTCGTAGTCCAACGGTTGTTGCAAGGCGGTGTTAAACACTGCATCAGGTGTTTGAATCCCACGAAGTGTAGGAGGTGGGTCATACGCTGACGCCAGGATGTTGGAGGATGGTGGGCTGCAAACAGTGGGCAATGGACGATGGTCATTGGTCGGAGGACAAACTTTGAAGAACGAAGGACGAAGGGTGGTCGTGTTGCCCAAGATGACGGACTGACTGCTGCAGTTGGAGCAGTATTCGAGGTTGGTGCAGTGATGATTGGCGGACAACAATGTGGGAGAAGGCTAGCAAGACGCTCGGGGGATCGGTGGAAGGAAGACGAAAGGTGTTGGAGGGTGCATTGGACGAGGCAGAGAGGAGGAGACGAAGGATGGGAGGTGGAGGAGAATGAAGAGGGGAAGGAGAGAAGGAAGAAGAGGAGAGGAGTAGAGAGGAGATGGAGGAGAGGAGGAGAGGGGTGGAGATGGAGGAGTCGAGGAGAGGTAGAGAGGAGGTAGAAGAGAGATTGAAGAAAGGAGATGGAGGAGAGGAAAGAGGAGAGATGAATAACAGGGATGAGGCCCCCCGAATGTGGCCTCACTAGTTCAAAACTCCAATCAAAAGCGTTTACTTATCAAAAAAAAATCACCATTTTATTTACATTAAAATTTTATTAAAATATTAACATTTATTAAATTTAATTTAATATTTTAAAATATTTAATTTAGATTCTAAATTATTAATATGTTAGATATAACGAATTCAAATATTTAAATTTAGTATAATAAATATAATATTGTTTTATTTTAAAATTAACAAATTCAAAGATTTTAATTAAAATTTAAAACTTATTAATATTTGAAATTTAATATAATATTATTTTATTTTCAATAATTTTAATTTACCATGTGTAAATTTAACAAATTTAAATATTTAATTCACATTTTTAAACCTATTATTTCTTTTTTTAAATCAAATTTACATAAGGCAAATTTAATCACAATTTTTTTCCTCTTGCTGAACTTCATCTTAATTTTGTTGTTGTCAAACATGAACAAGAACTTAAACATTGACATAGGTGTAGACCAACCAAACCACATCCTATGAATAGATGTTTCCAACTTTACACCTTGGAAGTTTAGATTGCACATGATATCGAAAGAGGTTGATGTTTGGAGTTTTGTGGACAAAAATATTGCAACTCCTACAGATCTTGCTCAAATGGCCAAGCATAAAAAAAAATAAGCTTGAGGAAAGTGAAACATACTAGATTCAACGATGGATCATTTGGTCCCTCACATCACAAAAAGACAACAAAGGAAATATAGATGCCTTCATCACTTTGTACCAAAGTGTTAACATTTCCCATTATTTGTTGGTAAAGAACAAGCTTAGTGCCATGTGCATGAGCAATATAGACACAATGCCCATAGGTACAAATGGTTCCTCTCCATCCTAGGACCCATTTGTTTGGGGCATCCACATTGATTAGAAGCTTCCCACTTTTGAGAATTTGCACACTAATTTTATCTAGGAGAAAACCAAATTGGAGATTGTTTCATTAGAGTGGAAGAGATTCAAAACCTAGCCCTTTTCGAGAAGATCAATAAAGGCAAGAAGAATGAAACCGCGAAGGGTCAAAAGGGAAAAACGGTTGATTCTAGTTCTTCTCAATAGGAGAAGAAAGACTTGACATATATCAAGTATTTTAAATGCAATAAGAATGGCTGCTATGCTTCTCTAGGTCTTGAGAAAAACAGGAAAGTAAAGCACCAACAAAAGCAAATTGTAGGGAGTAAAGAAAGTTTAGCAATGAATGAGCTTTCATTCAAGCTTGAGACAACCTTCTCTATGGTGTCATGCTTATCCACTAACATTGCTTTTGGTATATGTGGCATGCGGACAACTATGCATTGACTCACAGCCTTCAAATTAATAGCCTTCCAATGGACTTCAAGAATAGAAGGTAGATGTACAAAACAAGCTTATTGATGATGCCACATATCCATAGGATAAGTTTCTTTATAGATGCCTTCAAGTGATGTTCACGAGCTTCATAATGTCTTATATGTTCCTTGGTTAACTAAGAACTTGCTTTCAATGTTAATCATGACAGATTCTAGGTGTGTAGTTAACTTTCACAATCAACAAGTCATTATCAGATATGCAACCAATATCATGATCAAGTTTTGGACAAAGGTATGCAAGAAGGTATAGGTCATTTGTAGATCTCATTGAACATGGAGCCCTAGTGCATGATAATGACCAATTGTGCAACCTTTGTCACAAGAGACTTAATTACCAACACTACAAAGCATTATCTTTCTTAAATGGCATGGTGCAATGATTGTTGAACTTCAAGATAGAGAAGACAAGAGTGTTTAAGGATTGTGCACTTGGCAAGCATACAAAGACCACTTTCCCTAGTGGTGAGCATAAATTGAGAGGACTCTCTATCTAACATATTTAAATGTGTACAAACCTACATCAGCAGAATCTTTGAAAAGTCCCAAGAGTTCAAAGCTCTTGTGGAGAATCAAACAAGTAAGAAGATTAAGGTTTTAAGGTTTGATAATGGAAGCAATTATATCTTCAAGGAATTTTATGCCTTTTGCTAGAATACAAAGATCAAAAAGATGTTGATTGTGTCTTACAATTTGTTGAGCCCCAAAATTGCTGCTCACACTTCTAGAGGGATCAATCCGCTTGAAGGCCAAGGATATGTTGTTCCTGAAGGTGGATAGACTAGCTCATTAACAAAGAGTGACTAATGACAAGCCATTTACTAAGAGTGAATAATATCCCCTTCACTTTAGGCTTAGCTAAACCCGGGAGAGTGTTTCTAGAGGTAATATTTAACAAGATTTAATCACAACTAAAAGTAGACAAACTACTGTCACTAGATTAAGGACTAACCTACTACACAAATAACCTCTATTAAGCTGATGAAGACAACATTGCAGCACTAAAAGATGCATGTATGTAGGGCATCATTCTCTTAAGGTAAAATTCCTTTGGTTTACTATAAATGTTTCCCTGAGTAAATCACTAAATCATGAAGTGCTTATAAACTACTTCCTACTTCTAAACTACAAATTAATGATGTTTTTCATTTTAAAGTACATGGAGGGTCAAAAAAGTTCAGAACCAATGCCTTGGGTTACAAAGTTGCAATTACCAAAAGACACAACACATAGAAATGACAACAAAGATATGATACCAAAACTAAACATACTTAATAATCCCTCTCCAAACCCAAGAAATTCATATGCAATATTGAAAAGACTATTACAAAGAATGATTTAGAATACTGCAACATTCATCTAATCTTTATTATATTCAAACTGTAATTGTAATCAAATCTGATCAAATGGGATCCTAAAGAAACACTAAGATTAAACTAAGGTCTGAAAATCTGTGTAAGAAAGTTCTAATTCAAAAATGTGATTTCCAGATTTCTTCTCTAATTGTGATTTCCAGATTTCTTCTAAATGCGAATGTGCTGATTGCAGAACATTAATTGATCTCGATGTTTGCATTCAATGTTGGAATTCCTATTTGAATGTAGAGAGGCTCGCCTCCAAGGGATGCGTCCGCTCAAAGGACATATCCCTTTGGGCGCGCGGGCCTTCTCTACAGCCGAACATCAGTTAGCTTAACTAACTTAACACATATACCCCCTCACACATGGTGGATATATATCATAAGAATTCCGATTTTAATTTCAATATGAATTTCGAAAATCATTTATTAAAATTCGATTTTATACATGCATTATAAAATTCGATTTTACTTATTTTAGAAATATTAAATATGAAGAGCAATTTATCATATATAAAAGATGAAGATGTTTATAGCAATCATAGTTTTATATCTAACCAAAGCTACAATTCATCAACACTCCCTCTTAGCTAGGGAAGATATTTCAAATCAAATAAGTCAAGATATCACCTTCACACGTGATATCAAAGATATGATATGTTTTCTCAATGTTGTCAAGTCACATGACATTCTTCATAACACATCTTCATTATTCAACACTCCCTCTTTAACTAGGGAGGATAACTTCCAAAACTGATATCACCTAACTCGTGATATCAAAAGATATGGTATGCTTCTGAAAGTGTCAAGTCACATGACATTCTCCATAACACATCTTTATTATTATGGTATGTGCACTGACATCAAGTCACATGATGTCTACCATAATTCATGGCATATCCACGGATATAAATTTCCACAATGATTATCTCTTAAGGATCACAATGATCTTCAGATATTAAGTCTCATGATATCCATCAAGGTGTCCAAGAAATACTATCGTGACATGTCCACAGATATCAAGTCACATGATAGTTCATCATTGTAGAGTCGTCACTTTACAATGTCAAATACAAGTGTATTATCAGAAAGATCGTAACCTTTTGATAATGTACACAGCAGGAGTAGGCCCATAAAGTCATGGAGTCACACACATGACAAAAGAGTTTACACATTAAACATCTTTATATATTAGTACAATTTATAAACAATTTGTATTTCAAACATAAATAACAATTACATTTCAACCATACCAAGTTTCTTCTTGAAGTGCTCTACCTTGATCCGGGAGAGAGGCTTGGTGAGAATGTCTGCAATTTGATCATTTGTACTAATATACTCCAACTGGATCACTTTCCTTTCCACCATATCTATTACATAATGATAGGGGATCTCAATGTGCTTAGATCTGTCATGAAAGACAGGATTCACAGAGAGTTTTATGCAACTCTGATTATCACAATAAATAATTGTAGGATTCAAGGGCTCACCAAAGAGTCCCACAAGCAATTTACGGAGCCACATTGTTTCTCTTGCTCCCATTGAGGCTGCAATGTATTCAGCTTCCGTTGAGCTCTGTGCAACTGAAGATTGTTTTCTTCAAATCCAAGAGATCATAGCCGATCCTAAACTGAAGCAACATCCTAATGTGTTTTTCCGATCGGTTACACTTCCAGCCCAATCTGAATCATTGTACCCATGTAGATCTAGTTGATCATTCTTGAAAAGAAGACCATATCCAATAGTGCCTTGAAGATATCTCAAAATATGTTTCACAACCATTAAGTGAATTTCCTTTGGTTCACACATGAACTGGCTGAGAACATTTACTGCATAGCAAATATCAGGTCTGGTGTTAACCAGATACATCAAGGATCCAATCATCTGTTTGTAAAGGGTTGGATCTGCACATTTGGATTTTGCTGCTGCTTCTTTCAATTTATGAAGGTTGGTTTCCATAGGTGTAGACATCGGTCTACAATCCAACATTCCAAATCTTTTCAGAATGTCAATAGTATACTTCCCTTGATTTAGTATAATGCCTTTTGATTTCTGCCATACTTCCAAACTGAGGAAGTAGTGTAGAATACCCAAGTCTTTCATGTCAAATTCAGAAATTAGATCCTGTTTCCCTTGAGCAATGAGGTGATCTTCTCCTGTTATCAACAGGTCATCAACATATAAAATAATTATAAGCATATCACCTTTGATTACCTTGAAATAGAGATTGGAGTCAGCATCATTTTTGGAAAATCCTAATCCCAAGAGATAGCTATCAATTCTTTCATACCAGACCCTAGGAGCCTGTTTAAGTCCATAGAGAGCTTTCTTCAGCCTGCACACATGTGAGTTAGATTTATGTATCACAAAACCTTCAGGGTGTTCCAGATAGACTTCCTCTTCAATGGTTCCATTCAGGAAGGCAGTTTTCACATCCATTTGATGGATCTTCCAGCTTTTAGCATCTACAATCGCTAATACTAATCTCACTAATGTGTAACGGGCAATAGGTACAAATGTTTCTTCATAATCAATGCCTTCCTTTTGAGAAAAACCTCTAGCCACAAAACATGCTTTATGTTTTACTATACTGCCATCAGCAGCATGCTTGATTTTGAAGAGCCATTTAGAAGAGACAACAGATTTCTCTTTTGGTCTAGGCACTATGTCCCATACATCATTCTTTAGGATGGACTAATATTCTTCCGTCATTGCATCCTTCCAAGCTTGATGTCTGAAGGCTTTTGTAACACTGGCAGGTTCAGAGTTTATGATGTTGTTCATTAAAGCAACATAGCTAGAGAACCGTTTGGGTCTTTTACTCTCCTTGAACGTTCCTTTAGGTTGTGTATGATCCTCTGCTTCTTTGATCATCTTCCTGGCCCAAAGTGGTCTCTTTCTGCCGATGTCATTTGTATCCTCATTTGAAGTGGCAGGAAGTTCATGTGGTATTTCCTCAAGATGCTCCCTCTGAATCTCAAGAGCAGGTTCCATTTCAGCTACACTAGGGGAATAGGTTTCTGTCTCACTAGAACTTCTTGCCCTCTTGAATGCAATGTCTTCTTCAAAGATGACATCTCTGCTCAACTCAATTTGTTTCTGCCCGGGTATGAATATTTTGTATGCTTTGGAGGTTTCACTATAACCCACAAATACTCCCTTCTTTCCAGAAGGTTCTAGTTTGAATCTCTTCTCTTTGGGTACATGAATATAGATAGGACAGCCAAAAATCCTAAAATGACTAATGTCAAGTTTTATGCCGGTAAAGTCTTCTTCAGGAGTTTTGTTATCAAGATGAGAATGAGGACATCTATTTTGGATATAGACAGCAGTCCTAGAGGCTTCTGCCCAGAAAGATGTTTCAATGTTTTGGTCCAGGAACATTGCCTTAGCAGCTTCTACAATGGTTCTATTTTTCCTCTCAGCAACTCCATTCTATTGAGGATTGTAGGCAACTGTGAACTCCCTCTTAATTCCAACACTCATGCAGAATTCTTTAAAAATCTCAGAGGTATATTCTTTCCCATTGTCTGTCCTTAAGGTTTTTATTTTCTTTCCGGAGAAGTTTTCAATGAGGGTTTTAAATTCTTTGAACCTTTTGAGGATTTCTAATGACTCTTTACACTTAAGGAAATAGATCCAGGTTTTCCTAGAGAAGTCATCTACAAATATGACACAGTACAAAAATCCTGCTTTAGAAGGTACAGACATGGATCCACAAAGATCAGAGTGAACGAGTTCTAACGCATTAAGGGTTTTACTCAGGCTATTCTGAAAGGATCCCTTAGTATTCTTTCCTAGGGCACAACCTTTACAAGTTCCCTAATGAGATGGTTTTAGCTTGGGTAAGCCTGTAACAAGTTTTTCCATAGAAGGTAGGGCACGGAAATGGAGGTGTCCTAATCTTCTATGCCAGATTTCATTTGTATCAACAGTGTCAAGGGTAAGGGCTTGTTTATCCTCAATGCATAGTTTGTAAAGGTACCCTTGTCTTATGCCTATGGTATGGGCTTTCTTGATAGTTGAGTTCTTAGGCCATACTAGAACTTTACCATCCATAAATGTAACTCTGTAACCATTGTCTTCAAGGGTAGAGATGGATATAAGATTTCTCTTTATTCCAGGTACAAATAAGACTCCAGTGAGTTGCAGAGAAATCCCAGATTTCAACTTGATGGAACACGTTCCAACCCCTTTTACAAGGTATGCAAAATCATCCCCGATGATTACTTCTTCATTAGACTTTTCAGTCATGGAGTCCAAGTGTTCTCTGAACCCTGTGATGTGTCTGGATGAACCACTATCAATTACCCAATTTTGAGTGTTGTCAGATACTTGACTAGAAAGAGCTGTATAGAACACAAAGTTCTCAATTTTCTTAGGTTCAGCCTCTAGTTCCCTAATAGTTTCTCTCATAAGTGAATCTAGTTTATTCTGTTTTAGGATCAACATGATTCTAAATTTCCATGATGCAAAGTTATCTGCTCTTGCAAGACGATCTTGAAATCTGATCACAATTGACATTATGAAGAATGTGATGTGAATTCGATTTTAGAAAATACAAATTTCTTGAGCAATCTGATTTTAGATTTGATTTGGATTCACACAATGTGGCTCTGATACCATGTAATTGTAATCAAATCTGATCAAATGGGATCCTTAAGAAACACTAAGATTAAACTAAGGTCTGAAAATCTGTGTAAGAAAGTTCTAATTCAAAAATGTGATTTCCAGATTTCTTCTCTAATTGTGATTTCCAGATTTCTTCTAAATGCGAATGTGCTGATTGCAGAACATTAATTGATTTCGATGTTTGCATTCAATGTTGGAATTCCTATTTGAATGTAGAGAGGCTCGCCTCCAAGGGATGTGTCCCTTGAGAGGACGTGTCTCCACATGTGGAGACACGTCCGCTCAAAGGACGTGTCCCTTTGGGCGCGGGGGCCTTCTCTACAGCCGAACATCAGTTAGCTTAACTAACTTAACACATATACTCCCTCACACATGGTGGATATATATCATAAGAATTCCGATTTTAATTTCAATATGAATTTCGAAAATCATTTATTAAAATTCGATTTTATACATGCATTATAAAATTCGATTTTACTTATTTTAGAGATATTAAATATGAAGAGCAATTTATCATATATAAAAGATGAAGGTGTTTATAGCGATCATAGTTTTATATCTGACCAAAGCTACAATTCATCAACACAGACCATTAAATGTGCTAAGAGTAACCCTAAGCTAGGAAGAACTATACAAATGGCCAAGCAGACATTCAATTACAAATATCTACTATAGATAAGCTACCTCTTTGTTATTTACAAAATGAGTTTTTCAACAGGCAACTAGAGTTGCAAATTTTGGAAACCTTCAAACTCTTCAACATTGCAGTCACGTGAAAATGAGAAGATGACCAACCATTGTTCCAATAAGCAAACTAGTATTTATAACATTTTGTTCAATTGCTAAATCCTTGCAGGAATTTGACTAAGAACTAGATCTCATTAATGTTGCATGTGGAAAAAATTGAAATCTCGTGAAATTTACTAAAATGGCGGCTTAGAGATGATCTAAGGATTACCTGCATCTAAAATTTCAACCACCACATTCATAGTGGCATGGTGTTCTTCATCTCAAATTGTTGATTTTGAACTTGGATTCACACCCTTGGGATGAATGATGCTTTTTGGGTGAGAATAATCAATTTAGTAGTTGCAAGAGTCAAATCAAGCATTCATGGCGTTTATGAGAAGATCCAACAAATGCAAGACGCAATCTAGAAGAACTGCAAAAGTCTAATGAGGAATAGGATGGAAGAAAAGGAGATGGAGGAATCCCTATAGAACAAGAAATTAGAACTAGAAATCAGAATTGATGTCCAAATGCACTTTGAAACCTCACAAAACTAGCCAAAAGAGTGGATGAAATGCATGGAAGAAGATGCAAGAAAAAGGGATGGGACTAGACATCAAGACATGATGTCCAAATGGATGGAAGGATATCCGAAAGTAAGATTGAAGTCTGCATAAGAATAAATGAGTAGCAAAAGGCTTTAGCAACCTTTGTGGGAAATCGATGCAAAAAAGGATGGGGGAAGTGGCCATTTGGGATGGAGGTTGAAATGTCTAGATAGGCAAGGGACTTCCACAAAGAAGGATGCAAGGAAAAGTTACAGAAATGGACAAGGAATCGAGAGGATGGAAAAATATTCAAACAAGAAAGATGAAGGAAACAGAGAAGGGAAGGGGTCCACTAGAACTTTGCAAGAAAGGAGGGAAGGTTGAAGGTGGAAGAAATGTTAGGATTTTACAACTAGAAACATATGATAAGCACAAGGATGATGAAGGAGAACAACATACATTCAAACTTGATCGAGAGGGACCCATTTGGAGTTCTCTCAAATCAGTTATCTATAATATGTAAAATTTGGTCTAAATGCACAAAGGAGTTGGAACTCAAGCAAAATTTGGCACTACTAAATTGAGTCCCAACACGACCCTCAACAAAATAGAGTTCGGAGAAGAAGAAGAAGTCCATTATAGAGACAACAAAGCCATGACCTATAACCTAGATTTACCCATGTTTCTTTGGGTAGAGGCATCCATTATGATATTTGCATTATGAAGAAGTGTCCTTTAGGGTGTTGACAAACAAGACTCTAGAGGAAGCTTTCATAGGCGAGGAAGCTAATGTTTCTCATTTTGGGTGTTTGGAAGTCTTGTCTAAATTCTTGTGCCAAATGAAAAGAAGGTGAATCTTGAACCTTTTACCTTGAAGGGTGTGTTTGTGGGATATAGTGAATCCTCCACGACTTACAAGGTCTACATTTCATCACAACGCAAAGATAGTATGGAGCCAAGATGTTAAGTTTGACGAGGATGCTTTGTCCTCTAAGTTTCAAGAGCCTCTTGTGGAGATTGAAAAAAGTGAACAAATTGCTTTCCTAAATGTTCATCCACATAGTATAGCATTACCAAACGTAGTTCAGCCAAGCTCTAACATAGGAAAAGATACCACATTATCTTCTAGTATAGCTAGGAAGCCAAGATGGTTTATTTGAATATCACAAGAGGACATATAAGATTTTCAAAGACTTCTTTTCAAGCGAGTCATCCCTCCAAGTTTGAGGAAGCAAATTTAGAGAAGCTGTGACAAGATACCATGGCAAATAAGCATCATTGCATCATGCAAAAGAATGTTTGGGACATTGTGCTAAGACTAGAAGGGAAGTCAGTGGCTGATTCCATGAGGTTGTACAAGGTGAAGCTGCAATGGATAGGATCCTAGGAAATTAAAATGCAAAAAAAATGTTTTTTTCTCAAAACTGATGAAGTAGATAAGTTAGAAGAGGCACAAACAAAAGCAATTAAGCTCAAAGACAACATGATCAATTCAGGGGAAATCGAAAAAAGATATCATCAACCCATGGTTTCAAGTCTCACTAAGCCTTAGTTATAGAAAGTGGTGACTAACATCACCAACATGAAAAGACAGTTTCAACAAAAAGTTTTAGCTCAACACTTTTAGGGACAACACGAGACAAGCAATCAAAATGCTTGGAATTGTACAAAGATGTATCATATGATACAGCTCTTCGTAGCTCCTAGATCAAATGATCAAAGGTTTTCTACCAACACTCAAAGTCTTCAAGATGAGCCTAATGGCAAGTCTATGAAAGAATATATTCAGGATGCACCAATTTGTGCCAAAATATAAAATAAATTCAACGATTTTGTATGTTTCTGGAATCAAGTGGTTGCAAAGAGCAAGGATTTTCACAAATAGACAATGCAAGAGGAACATCCATGGGAGAAGCCACTAACGGTAACTTATTTTCAAGAGAGCACATATCATTTGTTTGCTGACATGGATAAAGTATGCCAAGCATCCATAGAACAAGATAAAGATATAGGTATTTTCATTGAGAAAGAAGAAATTAGTTGTGCAAGATTGTAATGTACCCTTCTCAAGTGTAATCAATATGAGAATAATTAGCCTATTTTTCAAGTTTTCCCATAGGCTAAATGGTAGGCAAGGGAGAACTCCAACTTTCTTGGAGAGCACATGATTGATCAAGCAATAGTTTTGTTCATGGCAGTGAGTTTAAGTGATCTTAGTAAACCTCATGATGCTTTTAGAATGCGATTCCTTCCTTTTGGGAGCTCTCCACACTTCTTGGAGAAGCATGCTATTTTTAGTTTCACACCAAGTTGCTACAATTCATCATCCTAAGTCCTCAAAAAATTATGATATGGTCAAAAATTCATACTTATCTCATTTTGACACTTTCCGCAACTTGGGTGAATAGTTAAATTATTAAATAGCTATAACTTAAGTTGTCCTAAGGAGGTTAAATCAAAAAGGCAACTAAAGTATAATTATTTAATAAGAAGTGTTTTAAGTTGTGCCTCCAAGAGGATGCTAGGCACAAGGGGGCTTTTGCTATCATAAAGGTGTTGGAATATTAAATTCTCTATTGTATAATGGTCAATTAGTGCTACAGTAGTCAGTAGCTGAAGTAGTTAGACATCTTAAATGTCTACAGTGCTCTACCTCCTCTATAATTGTAATCTACTCTTTCAGTTAATTCAAGCAATTTCTAGCCCAAAATTGTTTCATGGTATCAAAGCTGATGGGGTTTTTCATAATTTGGAGAATTTTTTAAAATAAAAAATTCTAGCCTCTTGTCTGGATTTTTTTCCAGAAATTTTGTTTTTTCGTTTTTTTACAAAAAAAAAAATGGTTGGAGGCTTTCTGAAATCATTAAAGCTTTGTCTAAAAGTTTGAGGGTTTTTCTAGGCGGATATATTCGTTGTGTTCTCAAGACAAGCTCGAGGGTTTGAAGGTCGCGTATTGGAGGAACAAAATCGCGTTTTCTTTTTCTCTGGGCGCGCGATTTTCTCTGTTCGGGCATGATTTTGCCCTCTTTAAAGTCACGCTTTTCCCTTTGTTGGCCGCGAGATCTTCTTTCAGGTGTTTGTTTTCTGAAAACGCATACAGCTGACGACCTCTATGCGACTTCTGTGCGACGAAACCCGCGTGACCTCGACCTTTGCAACCGTGTGCCCAAGATTCTGCGTTTTTCTTACGGGCTTTGTTTCCGCAACCTTTTGTGCCTACAATCTATCTTTCGGTGCTTTCTGCGGCTCATTTTTGTTCTTCTTTGTGCCATGTCTGCTCACGTTGAAGGTTCTCCCGCGTAACACCATTTTTTTTTTGCGCTCTAGTTTCCGCGACGGGAGGATTTCTGGGCGCACGCGAACCTGAGCCACGCACTCCGCGACGAACACTATGTCTTCAACATTTTTGGTGTTCTTCAGACAATTTTCTGTAAAAAAAATTTGAGCTCTAATGGCGGTCTAAGATTCAAAAAAATTCGTCTAGGGTTTTGACCCTTTGTTTGAAGGCGGAATTTTTTTTCAACTGCAAATTCCTTCTGGGTTTTTTGAGAGCTCAACTGGGTTGGTCTCGATTTTTTGCTGGGTGCCTCAAATTTTGTGCCCACGGATTTGCACTTTTTTTGTGCTTGAACCTACTTCAATGTATTGAAACTCGTGCCTCAGGTTTTGCACATCAGCCTCTTCTCAGTACCTCATTTTTTGTGCCTCGAAAAACGTGAAGATGGCCAGTTTGAACAACATTATGTTGGACGACAGTCTACGATTCAACGGCAACGTAATCTGGGAGGGTTTTAAAGTTTTTTTCCTTTAAAAAAAAAAAAATCTGTCATCTGGGAGGGTTTATAATTTTCTCCTCAAAAATTACGAGTTTATCCTGTATACCCTAGTTAGGGTTTTTGTTGTTCGGGAGGGCTCTTTGATATTTGGTTTTTACCGTTTTTTTCCGAAAAAAACGATGATTTGTAATCTTGGGTTTGGCGATTTTTTCTTTAAAAATCGTGGTTTGTTGTAGTCTGTTTTGGTCGCACTTGGCATTGCTGAGGCGAACATCTACACAACTAGCTTCTTGCAGTCAGTTCTCGGGCATCATGCTCATCTGCAAAAGTTTCGACGGTTTGCCGATTTATCCTCAAAATCGTGTCCGTTGTTCTCGATGTGTCTCTGGTTTCAGGGAGGAACAACTCTGTTATCCCACATCAAGTTGGACATTTTGTGATGACTTTTGGTCAACAGTTCTGCAGTTTCTGGGAGGGTTAGTGGCAGACTCATCTCGGTGGCAGAGTCAGTGGCAGGCTCTTGTCTCTTGTTGCAGAGCATTTTTTGGACGTTTTTTGGTTCTCTTGGTCATTCACATTCTGCAGATCCAGGGAGGTCTCCGTAGCAGCAGAGTGTTCTGAAGAATTTGTGACCAATTGACCTGCAGATTGTTTTCTGTAGGCTAGTTAGTAGATTGACCATTGAGGGAGGGTGTTAAAATATTAAATTCTCTATTGTATAATGGTCAATTAGTGCTACAATAGTCAGTAGCTGAGGTAGTTAGACATCTTAAATGTCTACAGTGCTCTACCTCCTCTATAAATTGTAATCTACTCTTTCAGTTAATTCAAGCAATTTCTAGCCCAAAATTGTTTCAAAAAGATTATTAATTAATTTTTAAAAAAAAACTTTTGGAGGGAAAAGAGAAAAATAATATTTTATTCCCTCCAGTATGTTATTAAAGAAAGTTGTGAGCTCATTGTGAAGGTTAGACAAGTTATGGTATTTTCGCTTGCATCTGAGGGAACTTGTGTTCATCTCTGATTTTCCTGAGGATGAAACTCTTGAAAATACTAGTATCGTGGATGAAGACCCCCCTCGCTGGTCTTGGTGGTTTCATCAAAAATCATAGCTGCACCTGCAAGTGAAGTTTCTAATTTTGTTGTTGATAATGGACATGTTTTTGATGTGTTTGTATAAGTTTCTTTTCAGTGTGGATGGATTGAAGGTATTTTGGCTGGCCATACTACTCCCTTTGCTGGTCGTACTTCTCCTTGGAGGTTGTACCAGCAAGGTTTTCTAATTTTTCTTGAAAGTGTACAGCAAATCTTCATCATCCCTATTTGTATAGTACTGAGCTTGCCACCCATGCTGATATGAGGTGAAGTTGAAGTTTTTGCAGAGACCTTACCATTGTACTTGGTCGTACAAGCTAGGTAGGGCCATGTGAATTGGATGAGGGAGTCGCTCCACTTTGGGAGCATTAAACACTCAATTTAGAGGCAGCTTATCCTCGTTTGCAATTTATAAGGCATTTCATGTTGGATAAACAATGATTGAGTGAGTTTTCATGACCCCATGATAGTTGTACCTGTAAGAGAATAGTGTTCACATGTATTAGAATTAATAATGTGTAAGAGTGAGTTGTAGTAACAACTCACGTAATTATTGTGAGTGTTGGGAATATTATGTTTGTTAGGATTGTTAGTATGTTTATGGTTTCTATAAGATATTGGTTATGAGAGTACTAAGAGTTGTTAAACTTAAAACAACTCAAATATTTAGGAGTTAATATAGAGGTTTCCTATAATATAGGATATGGGAATCCTATATATAGGTAATAGCTTATTGGATGAAGATAAGGAAGACGCAGAATATTATTTGTGTGGTGAATCTGCTACTGCTTTTCAATATGGTATTAGAGCATAGGAGATCATGGAATTAATTTCTTTTTTTTGTTGTTTAGTCAAGTTTCAAATAGTGGCATGAAAATCTGCCATTCCTAAGATTATGAGTGATCCCATGATCTTTAATTAATATTGGTGATCTGAAGCAAATTTAGAGATCTCTCCAAATCAATATTATTAAAGGCTAATCAGAGGCCACGAACTTATTTTTCAAAGACAGACACTTCTCCAATTTTTCAATCCTCCTTCATAGTCTTGTGTTGCTAGAGAATGTGAGGCATGCATTGCGTGTGGGTGCCTTGTAGGTGCTGCTACAGTGAAGCAGTTGAACTTATCTCTTCCTTTACCAAGAGATACTGAGGTCTCTAACCCAGACAAATGGATAGGTAAAAAATTGTTGATTGTTAGAAGTTTCCCCGTGCAGTGCAGATTGCTTTGCAAGCTGTAGCAGATTGGAGTCGATTAGAGTTTTCTGCCATTTGCTCTGCTGATAAGAGAAGGTATTCAAAGATCAAATTTTGAGTAGAGTCAAAGTTGCATGCCTCGACCATCGATTGCCTATGTAGTCTATCTAGATCTTTTCCCCTACTTTGTATTATTGTCTATCATGTGAGGAGGATCATCTGCGCCTATTCAAAGCAGTTGTTAAGAGATCGAGATTGCAGATTGGGCATTTTTTATGCCGATAATCTTGGAATATCCTTGATCATTTTCATCTATAATGGCAACAGCAATAATCTAAAGCCTCGAGCTATTGTGGAAAGTCATAAAGAAAGTCATGAGATTGTAGCCTATTCAAGGTGCACCTTTGTCCCTGGATTTGTGCTACAAGAGGTCTACACAGTGGTCGTCACTCCTTTCCATGTCGAGGGAGGCGTAGACATGGACCTTCCTACGAGGAATTATTTTATTAAGGCAAAGTCTAAAATTAAGGAGATTGAATGATAGCTTTAAGATTAAAATTAAGTTGTATCATTTTGTTTAGAATAGGGTCTATTTCATGAGTCGTCATTTGTCATGTGTCAAAGTCTAAAAGTGTCCAAAAATAATAAAATTGCCTCATTTGTAAATGGACTTATTATCGCTTGTACACGACATTCATATTGAGTGGGGCATTCTATAATTGAGTCTCAAAGACAAATTTACTAAGTAGCAAACCCACTAGAGGACGGAGGCACAAGAGGCTAGAGGACACTCATCGTCCTCTCATCAATCACCAATGACGAGGTCATTTATCAGCTTTGGTGGCATTTTATTTTCTATTATGTGGCAATGATAGTTTTCTATGTTGTTGGAGATTGAGTGGCACGATCAACAACAATGGCTATTCTATTCATGTGTTATTTTCTTATATAACCTCTTGGTGCAAAATGTTGTATTGAACAAAAGCACTAATGTAATGCAATTCATGGATCTTGAAATGGTTAGTGATAATCCAAAAAATCATATGAGGTGAACAAATGAGTGTGTTCTTGTTCATGTCCAAGTTTGTGGTAAACTTGTGTGAAAACCATGAAAGGTTGATGAGAGGTGCCTTTCATTTGAATCAAGATCACGAGCCACAAGAGTTGGTCTTATTGCAGTTGAAAATGTTAAGTTTGAAAGGAGGAGAATGAGGACATCATCGATATGGTAAACAATTGTATAGGAGAGCAGCTGACTGTAGAGATCCTCTAACTGTCGAATTTCTTGGAAGTATGGTTGGCCGGTGATGAGTTCACTGGAAGTGAAAGCAAGTTAAGTTCTTGTATGTAGGTGATCATGTGCAGCAAGATCTAGATAGCAGTATACAGACCTAAAAGTATGCATAGGCATAGGATTTTGTTTCCAACTTGTGTGATGTTCTTTCTCCCCATGTTCACACTAAGGGGGGTGTTAGAGATTACTGTTCACATGTATTAGAATAATAATGTGTGAGAGTGAGTTGTAGTAACAACTCACGTAATTATTGTGGGTGTTTAGGAATATTATATTTGTTAGGATTGTTAGTATGTTTATGGTTTGTATAAGATATTGGTTATGTGAGTATTAAGAGTTGTTAAAACAACTCGTATATTTAGGAGTTGTTATAGAGGTTTCCTATAATATAGGATATGGGAATCCTATATATATGTAATAGCTTATTGGTTGAAGATAAGGAAGACGCGGAGTATTATTTGTGTGGTAAATCTGCTACTAATCTAATGATATTTAAAGTTAGGCTTACACTCCTAAGATTGTCATTCAATTGAGGCTATTGCGTTCCTATAATTGCAATTTTTCTAAGTAAATCGAAAGTAGATTGTATTTTGTCTTGAGTCAATCTTTATATTGGCAGTATTTGTCTATTCTGAATAGCTTTGAATGCAATCTGGTTGTTTACTTATTCTAATCATGTTGCCAAAGTTTGTGTTGTTTTTCCTTTCAAATTCTTGTTTGTAGTGAAATACGAATCTCTGCTTTAGTCAACACAAAATTGTCTTTGTTTGTTTGTGCTTTATGATTTACTCTCCTTCATATTTAAAAATCTTGCTGTAGAGCTTGACTATTAACAGTTCAGCACAGGCATCAAAGGCTAAAACATAGTCATTTACTGATTTCCATTTATACAAAACTCCTCATTGCTATCTTGTATGGTGTGCATAGTCGTAAGTTGTCTTTAGCTTTAGTCTAGGGTTAGTTTTAAGTTTAGTTGGGTTTCAAAGAGATTTCCCTTACAATGGAAGAACAATTCTACTGTACAAGCTGTTCTGTTTTGTCTCACAAGAGTCAAATTTTGTAACCTCAATTGCAAGTAAAAGTGTGTATAACCATATTTATAAGATGGAACTTAGCTTCGGATCTTCCTAACATCATACATCACTGTTAGAATCATTGTCATTGATGTCAAAGGTGTATGGGAGATTGATGGCAAGTTTATTATCATTGATGTCAAGAAATATCACGATGAAATTTGCTGATCTAAGAAGAAGAAATTGCAATGGCCAAAGGCCACTAAATTGCATCATCCCAAGAGCAAATTTTATCCTCACATGGCAGTGATAAATAAAATTAAATTCATATCCATAGCTGGTTGACCTCCCACCATCTTGGCGCCCTTATTGGGAGTTTGAAAAAAAAAAAAAATTTGGGACGACCCCCCTCATAGTGGCGCCCATTTTTATGAATTAAAATTAAATAAAATATTATTTTCTAAAGGGGCTGACCACTTTTAGAGTGCCCAAGTTTGCAATGAAAGGGTGCAAGAAAAAAGTATAAAGTAATGAATAGTTGCCTCCTTTGTCAAGCAATGTATCCCTTTATGAAGTCGACTCTTTTGATGAAGGTATAAATGGTTTGTGGATTGAGGAAAAGAGTGTGTGTGGAAGACAAATTGATCAATCATATATACACCAGCAGATTTGTGTGAAGAGAAAATAATTGAAGATCATTGAAAGGTAGATTTTTGAAGGAGGATCATACAGAAGAACAATACTTTGTTCCTCAAGAGGTTGGTGCCTCATATTGGAGAGGTTGGTGCCTCATATTAAAGGAGACTGGTGTCTCATATTGACTTAGTTGTAATGTCCCCCTTTTAGCGAGCATCGGAGTTTGGAGGATTAGCCTATTACCAGGTCCTCGTAGGCTAATAATGGTGATTAGAGAGCCTCTTGGGGAGTTATTGGGTCCTCCAGGTGATAGTTGATGGTGTTTTCTCCTCAGTTCGATGGCATATTTAGAGGTGATCGTCTCCATGGGTTTTTGGCTTCATTTTTATACACTTACTATTTATAGTAAGTCGGTTGGGTGATAGAGGCCAACCTTACTATTTATAGTAAGGCACCCGGGTGAGCAAAGGTTTCAGAGGATTTCCTCCTAACGCTGACAGAATCGGTAAATGATGACAATTGTGAGAGTTGTGATATTATAATTATTATTAAAGTTATACTTTAACAATAATTAATTATAAAGTGATTATTATAATGATTTATTTGACTTTATTATAAAGGGGTTATTTAATGTTATAAAGTCAAAATATAAAGTGATCTTGATTTGAGTGTCCATTTAATGAGATATAATAAAGTCACATCAAAAGTAAATATAATATTATATTTTAAAGGCAAAAAGGCCTCATGGGAAATTGTGTCATTTCAAGGAAGGTATAAAACGCTCTCAAAAAAGCAAATTTGTAATGTCCTCATTTTAGCTCTACACTCTTCAGTGACTTAGCTTATTTCCGGAAACCCGTAGGCTAATCAGAAGTGCAAATTAGGGATGCATATTTTGTAGGAGGTTTCAAATGAGCTTTTGAAGGCTTGCATGCAAGAGTTTGACAGTGAGCTTTTTGGAGCTTTCTGGGTTTTTGGAGAGCTTCAAGGTGTGGTAACATGCATTTCTATCTAGTATTTTGCATGCAAGAAAGGTTTTTGGGTTTTCCAAAGGGGTGTAGCATGCATTTGATTTTGTCAACCTTTCCAAGAACTTACTATTTTTAGTAAGTCATGTTAGCTGCCCTGTTTGTGCTCAAATTGAGTTTGCTAACACTTACTATTTATAGTTGTATGTTATTTTTGGTAAGTACTATTTGTGGCAATGTCATTTTAGCAGCAACACAACTATTTCAATCCATCATTCTATTTTTGGCAGTAAGGCAATTCAGCTTTAGGCATTGGCTTCTCCATCCTTCTTGGAGCTAAGTTTTAATAACTTAGTCATTTCTCAGCATTGCTTTTTGGACCCCGTGCCTAAGTGAATGACTTCAAGTTGTTTTAAAAGAGGGGACTTGACTTGGATGCCTAAAGAGGAGAAATAAATATACTAAAGTTAAAATATTTGCCTAAGTAAAGCGGACGACTAGGAAAGTGAGCAAAAAAGGTAATTTAAATTATTATTTCAAAATGGTGCATGGGCGTCCCTTTTGGAGAAGTTGAAGTGATTCATATTTCTTTCTTGGAGGTTACAGAGTGATTCATTTTCCAACAAAGTCTTATTTATTTAGGCCTTGCTCCTTCATTTGTATCTTTTGGAAATTATTGTAATGAAATGTTGTTGAATTGAATTCAAAGTTCGCTTCGAGGAATGCATACCTCATAGCCCAATTCATAACAGTCTTCGTACTTGAAAGATAGTACCTAGCTAGTCTACTGAAGACCATGTTTCACTCAGGAGTGCGGATAGTTGCAAATTCTGATTTTTATAAGTAGATTGTTGTTGTAAAATCTGTTTATTACTGTTGCTGATGAAAATGGCTTAAGCGCATTTTTTATCATAGCTTCACTACCAATTTTTATCCGGTTATGGGTAATGGTGCCTTCTCCTTCATTGCTCTAGGCGCCCAGTTTCACCAATTTGTAGCTTTATTCATTGAGTTTCTGATTTTCTAAGTGAGATCGACCTCACGTGGAGGTCGTAACATTCATTTGCTGCTGCATTGGGGTTCATGCCACTAAATAGGTACGAAATTGAAGGTGTCTTTCTACTGCAAACTGGACACCTAGCTCATAGCTTCCTTTTGCTTTCAATCGAACATCGTTTGACGAAGTTATGAGCATATTGGTGAAATTTTATACTGCTGGTCTGATTTTCTGTTACATTTATGTTACTTATCAGATCTGATC
Organism: Sequoiadendron giganteum; assembly: GCA_007115665.2. Lineage (NCBI taxonomy): Eukaryota > Viridiplantae > Streptophyta > Pinopsida > Cupressales > Cupressaceae > Sequoiadendron > Sequoiadendron giganteum. Next base: position 550,840,702 of record CM021102.1, read on the forward strand.
TACTGTTGGATGTGCTTAATTTCTGATCATTCTCATGTTATAATAGTTAGGGAATATTTCTCTAACAATCTGATGTATTTAGAGACAAACTATTGAGTTGTTGTGCAGTTGTTTATATTTTGTAAAGCTGATTTTAGTAGTACTAAACAGTTGTTTAAATCTGCACTTTAATTTCTTTATTATTCTCCCACTAAAGAAGTGATTGAGATTGTTTTTACTTTCCAGCATTTTATTATTTACTTCCCCCCGTTGAAAAGTGGTTGTGCAAAATCATGGTTAGCATGCTGCCTATGTATTTATTTTACATTTCCACTCCCGCTGCATAAGTGGTTGAGTTATAATCTTTCAGTTCTTATATGGTCGGCTAGCCACCTACAGTATTGTACTTCATTTCCAGTATTCTTTTAACGATCCCCTTGCACCGTATGCTCTCACCTTGCCCACACTAGGATCTTGGTGATCAAAAAGTGAAGGGTTACCTTTTATCTGGTTTATTTTATTGGACTAACGCTAATAGTGAAGTTCATGTGCTGAAAATTTCAAAAAAAAACATAAGGGGATATTACAAAATTGAATATTCATTGTTGATTGAATACTTATGAAATTTTGTGAATCTTTGGCTGTGAGGAGAACAAGGGTTTCTTCTTCAATCTGATCATGGAGAACATCCACTCTCTTTGATTTGAGCAACCTACAGGTGTGAGATAGCATCCAAGGGTTGTGGTTTTACAAGTGGCTTTTCTTCAGAAATCACATTGAGCATATTAGAGGTGATTTTCTTCAGAGAACTCATGGGTTTGAGTAGAGGGTTCCAAATTATCAGCAAACATTCAATAACATATCAAGAACAAGTATTGCAGATTACCTTTTGCTGATTGCACACATTTCTTAAGGCCGTACCAGTTATGTACTTAAAGGTTGTAAATCTTCACTGCTGGGCATGTGACTCTCTAGAGGGAATCGCTTGCTTTTTTCACTTGCTTCTTCCTTTACTTGGGGCGGCTAGGACTTGGCTGTTGCCGACTGCACATATTAGGGTGGAGAAACCATGATTTGTGCTAGGAGTCCAAACTTGAGGGTTTTGCAGTTGCTGAAACACATTCCAGAACTGCACTTAATTATACTTTGGCTTCCAGGTATGAGTATCTTGTAAATGGAATGCAATGTTTAAATCTGTTTTGAAAAGCAATGATAAAATCTGTTTTAAGTATTTATAGCATTTGCTTCAGCATTTCTTTGTTGTATTTATTATATGCAATTTCAACATTACCTGGCAATACATCATCAAATCATTAAAAAACACAAAATCGGAAAGGCAGAAATTTGTTAGTAGATATCTCACCTAGGGTGGGATATTTCATTAGTGCTCAAATGTTGGGGATTGGTGTCTCCAGTAGATTGGTAACTACAAAGTTTGTAAAAAAAAAATTATATAAGCAATATTTTGCCGTGGTTTTCTCCCGAAAAGGTTTCCACATAAATCTTGTGTTCTTATTTGTTGATGTTGAGTATTTAAGCTTATTGTGATTGTTAATTTGAAAAAGTAAAAGATGGTCTTATAGTGATTCACTCCCCCACCCTCCTCTCTCTCTCTATATATATAAGCTTGTGCTCATCAATCACATAGCCTTGGTAATAATAGAAGTGTGCCCATACCATGACAATTTGAGTTCTATATAGGGTGGCAAAGTTGACTATAATTACTCTTGTAAAGCACATTTCAAATAGTATTAGATTCTCCAGTCTAATTCATCCCTTTACAATTTTCCTCTAATAAGGACAAGGTAATCTTGAACCAATCAGATCATGGAAGATAGTAAATTCAGCAAATAATGGAGTTGCAGAAGTAACACCAACAAGACATCTGTGCTAGGGACACCCAGGGGTCAGCAGCAGTTATAGGGACAAGAATAACTGATAAGTTTGGTTGCAGTTGAAATAATCAGACAATTCTGACAAGCGTTGAAAAATCTGGCACAAAATTCACTACAGGACAAAATAGTAGTCCCCAAAAGATTGTGAACATTTGTAGTTCATCCTTTCAAAGTCTTACATTGTCTAAACTGTCTATTGAATTCATTTGCTAAGTTTTGTGTTAACTGTGTATTTACACCCATGTTGGGTTTTATAAGCTTACTGACTTTAAGAGAGTTGAGTGCAGTAGATTAGTAGATTGTGTGAATGTTCTATTATGAGTGTTCTATACAGCTGCTCTTGATTGGTGTCCTTAAAGGCCTGAGGACAATAAAATTGTGAACTCATAAGGAGATAGCAGCAAGAGAAGGTACACTTTACTCTTTCAGAAATTTTCCCACATTGAGTTTCTCTGAGGTAATCTCATGTTATTCTTTTGCTTTCTTATGTGTTTCGGTTCTTGTTGTTTCAATTCATTCATATAACCATTTACAATTAATTGCAGCAGTTAAGTAACTTTTCTAAGCACATATAAATTGTTTCCTTAAGCAAAGCATAAGGAATGGACCAACAAAGTTGTTTGTTTGAAAGACAAATATTTGTGTAGATGAATTAGTCAAAGATTATCAATACTAATTAAAGATCAAATGCTTATTGATTTCATCTATCTTTGCACGTATAAACTAGGTTCTATTGGCACAAAGTATTGATTGTGTCCTGTCAGGTGTTATCTTCCATTCAAATGCTTATAAAAACAAGAAAGCCACCCATCGCAAATTGACCACTGAAATAAAAGGACCCATAGTGTACAAAGAATCTGCCTGTTTCCTATAAGTATAACAATCAAAAAATACAGATTACCCGTCATGAACACAACCAATGAAAACAAACGCTCCCTGATATAAGTGCACACATGTCACATGCCCTCCATAAATCTGTAAAAAGAAGATGTTCACAGTAAACTACCATGTTAATACTATCAAGGCTTCATTGCCATTTGAAAGGGTTCAAATGATGCAACTAGCATATATTTTCATAAGTTTCAGAGCACAGAAAGCATACATACTCTTGAGAAATTTTTATTGTTTCAATCTGTTCATGCAGCTTAAGCACTAAAAAAGCTTTGTAATCCCACATAATGATATCAATAAAAGAAGTGCATTGTAGATCAAAAAATTATTGCATTCGCTAAGAATCAGGAAAATACCTGGCCTGGATACACAAATGGAAGCTCATACTGTATCAGCAATAAAGCAGACAAAGAAAACACAAACAGTCCCAAGAAAGCAATGTCAGAAACATCTCCTTGAAATTGGTGCAAATTTTCCACAATTCAGATTACCATTTACCTAAGGCCTTAAATTGAGTCCACCATAAAATAAAAGAATGCAATAGATGTACTAGGAATATCATTGAAAGCAGAGTAAAGGTAATTAAGATTCTTCATACCATGCCTTCTTTGTACATACTACCAGTTCTCCTCCTCCCAGGGTGGTAATCTTTGTCAACCTGCAATAACAATGAAATCACACTGGTGTCAGAATGAAGCTTTTTCATTTATTTGGAAATGACATGTGGTACAGTAACATTTGCCATCTTTGAAAATTGCACAAACAAATTCACAGTTCCAATTAACTCACATATTATTGCAAGAAACAAAGTGAATCTCTACAATTTCAAGTGCACTAAAACAGTAAAGCAACTCCTCAAAACCCAAACAACTTTAGACAAGAAACAGAAAGCAATATCACTACCTCTTTAAGGACGTCAAAAAACTGAAAAACCAATGCATATTGCCAAATCAGAAGATAGATCGGTATGCAACAATGGCTAGGATATGAATTGCAGTAAAAGCACATAATAAGCATATTTTGCAAATTCTTCAGAAATTTATTGCATGTTTTTTGCAGATTAGCCTAATAATTGGAGGGTAAGATGAATCTGACCTAGGTTATAGTCCTAGATTATTTTAGGGGTCTGAAATCCAAATGTGAATCTTATTTTACATTATTTGAGAAAATGGTGAAGAATTTGGGAATAGAAAATTCAAGTCATGACAACCACGATACAGAAAACTGAATAAATGACCAAAATTAGTAATTCTAGGGATCTGAAATCTAGGTCTGGATCTCCTTTTGCAATATTTAGGAATATGGTGAAGAATAAGTTGTGCATACCAAGATATGGAAAACCGAATAAATGACCAATATTAGTAAATCTAGACCAATGTTGAGAGTTTGAGCCAACCAACAATTGGCTGCTTGTTTCCATTTCAAAAATAGGGCCATAAACGAAAATAATGAAGGATTTAATATCATTTCCCATTTCCAATCGATCTAAGTTTGTACTTATGTCTTCCTTGTTTGCGTCTGCTATGTGTTTTCCCTTCCTAAGAATGTTTTTTTCTTCCAACTCCGCTCTTCCCTTCTTGTCAAACTTTCAAACTTTCCCTTACTGGCATGCCCGCTGCTCAACCCCCGATGCCTCGTCCTATAGTTCAAGTCTGTGATATGTCCGATCCCAATCCCAAATATTTCTTCCTATGTTTCAATTCCCCTACTAGCTTCCCAACACGTATCATATTGTTTCCGATAGTTTATTTTTGGTGCTACCACTTTCAAAGTGGAACCTTTCCTACCCATGATCACTGTTCAAATTTGAAGTTGCACATGTACATGGTGACTAACCTATTGTGAAGGATATAAAAGAGTGAATGTTTTCATTCAAGATCATTATCTACACTTAACCAAATTCCTTTCATAATCCATTATGAGCACGTGTGTTCGAGCAAGGGAATCCTAGGACAAAAACCTTAGTGATTTCAAAGGACAATCTCATATAGAGTTAGCATTTGAGCTTCATTGGACGCAAACTGCAACCACATTGTATTAATTCAATTTATCATTGATGTTGGTATGAATTGCATGTTGTTGCAGAATCATTTGAACATAATATAGTCATTATTGTTGTAGGAAAGAGAGCAAGAATTACATCTATATTGGTTGTTCATTATAATAAGAAGATAGGGTGTTATGTTGCCATTGTTGATCAAAGTGTAATGAAATTATTGATGTATTAATAGTAATTTAAATCTGAGTTGTCTAAGATCTGATTAAATAATAGGCCCTGATAGTTGTAGTCGGTGTACAATGTCTATTATTATGCTATGATAATATTGGTCATCTGACTATGTATTAATTGTTTATATTAATTGGTTGTCGGCTTCGAGTAGTTATAAGCATTGGTTGTTTGACGGTTGTGTTCTTCTTGGCAACCGTCGAGTACTTCAAATACATTGTGTACCATCAAGGAGAGCAGTATGATCTAGTCAAATCAACTCTAATCCTTGGATGACCATCTCTGGTCTTCTTTTGTAATGTGCCTGACGCTAATTACTCAAAGAAAAGACAAATCTAATCTGACAAATTGCAACCACATAATCCAACAGAAAATATCAAGCTCTTCAGATTTATGATGATCAAAATTATACACAGTGCGATCTAGCTAGCAAGCTCGGCAAATGATACAAAATGTTCTATGAGTAATTAGATACAGATCACCAAATTATAACAGCAGTATTTCTATGAGCCAAACAGTGATATAATTGTGCACCAGTGTGTTTACGGTAATGAATCGTACCCAAGTCAAGCGCCTGATTATCACCGCTTCTGATATCGCTTCACTCCACAATAATAATCTCTTCGGTCTCACGATCTTGAGAGCCCGTGAGTTTGCTTGACAGCTCGAGAAGCAAGGATAACTTTAAGAAACCCCCCCCCCTCGGCAAAGGTGTAAAATCCTGGCGAATCTTTCCTTTTATTTGAAAAAAATATTAATTTTCCTAGCGAATCTTATGCACAATATTAAAAAATTTGTAAAATCCTGGCGAATCTTAATGAATAATTGGTAAAAATAATAATCACAGTGGCGAATGCTAGTTAATAATCACCAAAAAGATTAATTACAATGGCGAATCTCTCCTTTAAAAATTTGCATAGTTGGTCGACATAGTTGCCCCATATATTTTTTTTATTTTTTTTTAATATTGAAGTAGGGGTTCGGGGGCGGCAGCCACCGGCGGGGTCAAGGGGCAGCGCCCCTTACGGGGATCAAGGGGGCAACGCCCCTCGTAGGGTCCAGGGACAGCGGCCCCAGCGCGCTCCGCATAAATTCACTATTGAAAATGCACTGGACCACACACGAATGAAATGTTTTTAAAAAATCTCACTTGAAAAGTAAAACTAAATGAAACTTGAAAATTTTACCATCAATTAGTTTTTAAATCGGACGGCTGCAAGTTCTTTTCGTGACCTAATACGCATGTGCCTTTTAAAAGGCTTGTTGAGGCACAGACTTTGTTTTGGGCCACATGATTAGATTTAATCTTACATGATAGCCAAAGTGAACTTGAAGTCATTTTGTGATCATCATGATGAAAACCCATACAAACATTTAATCTTACATGATAGCCGTCACCACTTTGAGTGACACTTTGGCCCTAACCTTCTTTAAGGTCCTGGCGATGTCACTTTGTCCATTCGATAGGAAGGTCATCGTTGTATCGAGGGGACGTCCCTAAGTGTCCTACCGATGATGTTCACTCACGCTAATAAGGCTTTCACATTCCACCTGGGGTTCACACTCACCTTGTCATCCTCATGTTTGCACCGTCATCATTCATGTCAACACTTGTCGTGGTGAGAGATCCACCAAGGCACAGGTACACCACTTGTGTAATTCCGGAGAATCAAGAAGGGAATCTACAATATTCACACCAAGCTCCCGGAAAGACGTCCGATCAAAGCTCTATTTGATCTCCACCATTCACTGTTGCCAATAGTTCATGACATATGTCATCTTCCACTAGTTTAGTATGTTATCTGATCAACCTCGTTTAATCTCAGTTGCTCATTCTCATCATCAATGTCACCTACATCATTATAACTGGGTCCCACAACGGAATTGTAATTTATTATTAATGGCGATATTGCCCCAAAATTAATCGAAGGAATATAATATTACTGGCGAATATAATTAATCCTTTTAATTACTATATAAACTACTGGCGAATCAGTGCTAATGACGCATCGTTTACATGGCGAATTAATCGAGATGAAATTATTTATTTGTAAAAACCTAGCGATTCAGTCTATGTTTTAGCTTGTACTATTCGCCATTTTTGAAGCTCCCGATTTCTATTATTCGCCAATTGGCGAAGATTCGCCACTAAAGTTTTCCCTATCGAGAAGTGATCCGTCACTCTGATTTCATGATTGTTCCTGGCCAAAACTATCGCTCAATGATAGAAGGTGTGATGGCACAATTCTATGATGGTGTCAATTTAGAGTTCTCTGTGGATGTCTCAGGTGATGCAATGTTGATACTTCTTCACTGGGGATGAACACACTCGGGGAATACTGGCGCGCTTGATAGATGTGTGATGAGCGTTGCTTGGAAGGATGTGATCTATATAGAGCTGCTGGATAGATGCCTCCTTGTCATTTCCATGATTCCCAATTCCACGAATGTTTGGATCCTTGTTGATGGTAAATATCCGACTGGAAATGTGTGGAACTCTAATTCAATGTCTTCACAGGAAGTTTCGGTGCCTGCAATGAATGCCTCAAATAGATTCACTGCCTACACCTATAGACTCTTGAATGCAAGAAATTGAAAACTGAGTGTTTGCGAATGAAATAGGAAATCCAAACACGAAATCATAGGCTCTGGGGTTTCGTCTAGACCTGCATGCCCTTGGTGAGAGACTATGTCCTCCCAAGCTGCATAGATAGCAACGCATCCAATTTCGTGATGATCTTCAAGATGCCCAGCGTCCACCATTTATAGTTGCTCCTAGGAGAAGTCGGCCAGAGGAAATATTATTAAATTGAGTGCCTTCAATGGTAGGCCCAAATTTAATTAAATTTAAATATTATTTATCAATAATCTAAATTTATTATTATTATTATTTAATAATATTATTATTATTATTTAAATTTTATATTATTTATTTATTTGAATAAATTCAAAAGTGTTGAGAAACACTATTTTGCCGCTCTCATTTAAAATGGGTCCTCATCAGGTGATGGGGACATGACATCTTTTGTAATAATTTCATGTGCGAATAGAGATATATTTTACGCATGTATCTGGTATGCATTGTCATCTCTATTAGAGAATGGAGAGCCACCCATTTTTGGGTAGAATTGAAGAAGAAACTATTAATGCGAAGAGAATGAGGGGGCCATTAGAGAGCATTTCAAAATGACGGTATTGAGATTGCAGATCAAACCGTTGCAAGATGTCTCTATGCAAACGGTTTGTCCTTCAATGTTGTTTGTCATCATATTTAGAAGATATGTTGAGAAAAACTAATAAAGCTCCACAAGGGTACACAGGGCCAAGTTATGAGAAGGTGTTGTAATGTCCGGTTCTAAGAATTCCTTATTTTTTCCTTAAATAGATATTCCACACTCACAATGATACTTGCATAATTAATTATAAATATTAATTTTAACTTCAAACTTATAATTTTGATAATTATTAACTTTGAATTTAAAGCTTAATACAGATTTGAAAATATTAAACTTATATTCTGCTGTAACCTTTCCTCCAATTTGCAGCTTCTTTACTTGTATAACTGTCTTGAAATGTTTACTAAATTTCTGTCTAAAGTTAGGGGCTTTCGTCCACTAACTTGGCAAGAGAAATTAAGGTTTTTCATCCTTAAATCTTTGGTCTTTGAGGGGCTTCATCCTCAGTTTGCTGCTCCATGTTCACATTCCACAAGGGATGAAAATCAGATATAAAATATATTTACCATCAAGATCCTTTCTCCTTGCTTAGCCTCTTTTAAATAGAACTTTCCCCCAATAGATGCACCTCTTCAAATGTCCCTTTTATTGGAAACAAAATTAATTATATTTTTATTTAATATTAATTATGTTGGAAGTCACATTGTTTCCTGTGTTGAGGGGCTGCCTTAATCAAGGAAATTGCAGCAGTTTATTCCCAGCAGCCAGTGCTAAATGCTGCCACAATAATTTTATTAGGATTTATCACATCTAGCATTTGCCACTTCCCATCATTCATTAGCATTATTTATTAAAAGTCCTTATTTAATTATAATTGAGCACTCCTGAGACCCATGGGAAAGTTATAATGGGCATCTAATTTAACTTTTAAGGAGGGGACATTACAATTCACCCCTCCCAAGATTGTTTGTCCTCAAGCAATTTTAAATTAGGATGATCAAAGATGTCTGCTCCTTGTCATGTGGCATCCTCCATAGGCGAATTCTTCCACTTATCCAAATATTTTGGAATAACCTTATTTTTTAACTTCCTTTCTCTCATGTCAATGATTGTTTCAAGTTCCAAATTCAATTTACCCTCATCATCAAGTGGGGGTAACTCTAAGCATGGCATAATACGTTGACCTAGCACTTTCTTGAGGCGAGATACATGAAAGACATTGTGAATTCTACTATTTGCTAGTAACTCCAACTCATAAGCTACCTCTCTTATTCTTTGTGTTTCTTATAAGATCCATAAAATTGGGGCTTAAGTTTGTAATGTCCCCATTTTAGCCCTACATTTTTCGTGAGGATTTAGCCTATTTCCAGAAACTCGTAAGCTAAACAGTTTTGGAAATTAGTATTTCCACTTTCAGATGCAATTTTGATGGCTTGCATGTGTGCTTTTCTGATGCATGTCTAGTGGAGCTTTCTGGGTTTTTGATGAGCTTCAGGATGAGGTAACATGCATGTTAAAATAATGACATGCGATTTTAACTAATACCTTGCATGCAGGAAAGGTTTCTTGGTTTTTCTAGGTTTTCAGAGATCTCCAGGGTGGTGTGACATGCATCTGAATCTAACATCCTTTCTAGGCACTTACTATTTATAGTAAGTCATGATGGTTGCCCGATTTGTGCTTAAAAGATATCTGGAAACACTTACTATTTATAGTAAGTCATGATACTGCTCAGTTGGCGTACAGATGTGGTTTTGGCAAACTTACTATTTATAGCAGTATGCTATTTTTGGTAAGTATATTTATAGTAGTATCACTCTAGCAACAACTCAATCTTTTGCAGTTCAGTGTGGCCGATCAGTTTGGCTTTCTGTTGAGTTTGAAGTGAACTTACTATTTTTGGCAGTGGCTATTTTTAGTAAGTCTAATTTTGGCAGTATCATCATCTGCAGTTCAACTCAAGTCATTATGCTATTTTTGGTAATCCTTCACTTTCAGTATTGGCATTGGTTTTGGTTATCTCCTTGGACTAAGTTTTATACTTAGTCAATTTCATGTTTTTAAGTTGTACCCCCACGCCTAGGAGTGATAACTTCATGTTGTTTTAAAGAGGGGACATTAAGGGGTCAAGTTGAGCATTTAATGATTTAATAAATGTTTTATTGTTGCAAATTGAAATGGACGCCTAAAGGGAAGGTGAATAATGTTTTATTTTTCAAACTAAAGTAAATGGTTAAAGGTGGCATCCCTTGGGAAGTTGAAGTGATTCGACTTCTTAGAATTCAAAGTGTTTCATTTGTCCATTGAAACTTATTTATTGCTGCATTTTGGAGAGTTGATCATGTTATGTTTTGGAAAGCAAAGTTATGCTGCTAGTTTGAAATCCAGAATCCGACTAAGGGAAAGCTTAGCAATTCTATTCCACTCTTCGAGCCTGAAACTATGGTTCCTTAGATGATGGATTGAGAGTGTGCTTCATTCAGAAGTACATATTGAGCTTCATTGTTGGAGAAATTGATGTTATTTCCAGAATTTGTGTATGTTGGTCCTTTCATGGCTGAAGGACATTTCTATTTACAACTTTGGGTGTGAATTTATTTAGCTTGTGGGTATTGGTTCTATTGATTCCTGTGCTAGAGGCAACCCCACTTGTGCATTTGCAAATTTAATTTTGGAGTTTCTGATTTTTAATGTCAAAATCGCCCCTCAAGGAGGGTCGTACTTTTCTAATTGGCATTGGGATTTGTGCCAAATTAATGTGAAGGATTTGATGCTGGTTTTTGATTGGTTCTTGGGCGCCATACTCTTAGAGATCATTCACAAAAGATTTCAATCCAATCGGAGGTAGTTTGATGAAATTATGAGCATTTGATTGATTTTGCAGTTGCTGATAATTCATTTCCAGAATTGCAGATTTCTAAATCAGACTTATTTCAGTTTGTTTTTCCAGTCTTTCTTCATCAATTCTTGTTGATAACTAACGTGGAATCATCCTATATCTTGGTGTTTGAAATCATTGTAAAACTCTTGTAATTTGCAACTCTTTCCTATTTGTAAAAGCTAATAACAGTAGTACTGTTTTAGTCTATTTAATTGTTGCTTATTTATGTTTAATTATCACATTGTAACCCCTGGATGGTTTACCACCAGTGTGGAAAAAAGAACTTGTTAATTCTCTCATTGTACCCACTGGAAAGTGGTGAATTCCCACTCATAAGTGGATGCCTGCCGCAACGGATGAATTGTTCTATTTGTAATTTCATTCCCCCCACTGTTTAGTGGAAGTGTGGAAAATCTTTACGACTGGTTATCTGCCTAAGTTCATTTCAATTTTGTAATAAGTACTCTGCCATATGTTAGCACCTCGCCTTCTAAAGGATCTTGTGTGCACATTCTTGGTGTTGAGTTTAATTCCTCTCATTCAATTGTAATCATTTCAGTTATTGATTAACTAGATCCTAGGGATCCTCTGACCATATGCCTGCCCCTCCTCCTTAAGTGGTTTTAGGGCACATTCTTGGTTAGAGTTCTTTTCTGCATCGTTTTGGTTTTCAGCTAACCTTAACGGGTGCTTGATTACATTGTAATTGTCATTGAAAAATTTAAAAAAATTGAGAGGGTTATCTTTCAAAGTTTCTCCGCACTACTTCACTTGAGGGAAGATTGCTTATAAGGTTGTAACCTTGGGAAAACCAAGTCTCCAACTTCAAATGTTCTTTCCAACCTATGATGATCAGCTTATATCTTTTTGCTGATTTGGGCATGTTGTAAGTTTTCTTTGAGTGCCTTCAAAATATCCATACTCTATTGTACCAAGTCTCTAACCATAGGAACTCTACCATCTGCAATAATCAAATCCACAAACAATAATGCCTCGTAATCATATAGTGATTTTAAGGGAGTCATATTGATCGACATATGATGAGTCGTAGTGTAACAATATTCTCCAAGATGAAGCCATTTAACCCATGTTTGTTGTCCTGTAACATAATTCCTTGAATAACCTTCAAGCCATTTGTTCACAATTTCTATTTGCCCATTCGTTTGTGGGTGGTAGCTAGTGCTTGGGGTTAATTCTATTCCGATCAACCAAAAGAGTTCTTGCCAAAATAAACTAATAAATTTGTTCTCTATCACTCACAATATTTTTAGGCAATCCATGTAGATTAAATACTTCTCTAAAGATTAGATCGGCCATTTGTGGAGCTCTATATTCAGAAGATATGGCATTGAAATGAGCATACTTGGTAAATCTATCTACGACCATAAAGATACAATCCTTCCCTTGTACTTTCGACAAACCTATGATGAAATCCATTGAAATACTTTCCCATTTTTGTTTTGGAATTGGTAGGGGTTGTGAAAAACCAGCTGGAATTATTTGTTCTACCTTGCTTTGTTGACAAACGATACATTCTTTGACATGCCTTCAGGCATCCTCCTTGAAGCCCTTCCAAGAAAATCATTCTCACTTGTTTATATGTTTTATAGTATCCTTGGTGACCAGTCAAAGGGCTATCATGATACGCTCTCAAAATCTTATCTTTCAACTTTGATCCTAGGACTAGATACATTCAGTCTTTATAGAGAATGAGCTCCTCAACTACCTTGTACCTGTGGTCTGCAACTTGCCTTCCAATATGTCATTAGCCAATGTATCTTTGGCATATTTTATTAATATAGAAATTTTCCAATTAGCAGAAATGTGTATCATACAGCATAAATGAGGTCTTTGAGACAAGGCATCAACCATAATATTATTCTTTCCCTTTGCATACCCGATATCAAAATCATAAGCTTGTAAATTGTTTATGCATTTATGTTGCCTATCATTCAAACATTTTTTATTTAGGAAGAACCTTAGATTGTTATGATTTGTCTTTACCACAAATTTCCCACAAACCAAGTGTTGCTTGAATTTTGCTAATGCATGCATGATGGCAAGCATTTCTTTGTCATAAATAGAGTAATTCCTCTCAAATTCCTTAAGCTTACAACTCTCAAATACTATTGGGAATTTATTTTGCATTAATATTAATCCAATGCCTTCTACCAAAGCATCACATTCTAATTCAAATGGGGGTGAGAAATCAGGGATGGCTAATACAGGACAAAAACTCATTACCTCTTTGAGCTTGTCAAAATCTCTTTGTGCCTCCTTACTCCATGAAAATGCTCCTTTCCTAGTTAAGTCTGTTAGTGGGGCAGCCAATTGTGATAGAGTCCCACAAATCCTCTTAAATGTGATAGAGTCTTAGGTTGGGAACCCTTTGACAAACCTCCTATAATAGCTATAGAGTCCCACAAATCCTCTTAAATGTGATAGAGTCTTAGGTTGGGACCAATCCACTATCGCCTTGATCTTCTCCTCATCTATGCTAACACCTTGGACATTGATCTTATGCCCCATATACAAAATCTTTGTCATTTCAAACTCGCATTTGAATGCCTTGGTGAATAGTGATTGTTGCTCGAGTATTCCCAATACCTCATCTATATGTTTTAAATGATCCTCCCAAGTTTTACTATAAATCAATATATCATCAAAGAAAACCAAAAGAAATTTACTTAACTACTTATTAAATACTTGGTTCATGCAGGATTAGAATGTAATTGGAGCATTAGTCAGCCCAAATGGCATGATTAGGAACTCAAAATGCCCAAAGTGAATTCTAAAGGTTGTCTTGAGAAAATCCTCCTTCCTCATCCTTATCTGATGGTACCCAAAATGCAAATCAATTTTAGAGAAATATACTGTTCCATGGAGTTCATCAATCAACTCATCAATTATGGGGATAGGATAGCGGTTCTTGATAGTATTTTTATGAAGTGCCCTATAATCAACACACATCCTCATAGAACCATCCTTCTTCACTAATACCACGAAGGAAGCAAAAGGACTATAGCTTGGTTGTATATGTCCCATATCAAGTAGTTTTTAAATTGTTTTCTCAATTTCTTCCTTATAACTTCTTGGTTGACGAAATGGTGTAGTGATGATTGGCTTGGAACCTTCCTCTAACTCAATAACATGTTGAAACATCCTATTAGATGGTAGTCTTGGTGGGATATCACCAAATACTATACTATGCTTATCTAAAATGGGCTGAATATCTATATGCTACCCACTTGTCCCCAATAAAAAGCTCTCTCCATTCTCTTTGTAAAAACAACCCTTGGAGCTCCATTCAACAAACCATGAAAAACCACCTCTTTACGCTCAATTTTTAATTTAAATTCCATAGTTTGATCATTTTCCCTGAATTCCCCGCTCAATTTTTAATTTAAATTCCATAGTTTGATCATTTTCCCCGAATTCCCCAAGTGAGTGTAACCATTGTACCCCCAAAACTACATTTGTCTCACCAATGCCCACCACATAAAAGTCATCACAAACCTCATGCCTACCCAAAGTGATGTCAAGTTGTATCCTTTATATGCATGGAAGAGTAAATCCATCAGTCACAACCACATTGAAACCTTCAAAGTTATCCATTTTACATGAATAGGCATGTTTGGGAGAGGTATACGATGGCATTGACTCGATGATTGAGAAGATGAAATCCATCATGAAGGAAAAAGAGCAAGATCCTGAAGAAACTTTCTTCAAAGAGGTGTAGACAATTTGTGTTGAGCAATGGAATAAAATGACCACCCCAATACATCTTCTTGCATTTGCATTGACTCCCAAATTTTATAGTGATGAAATTCTTGCTCTATCGCCAAGGGTGTCACCATACAAAGGTGCAAAATTTAGTGAAAGGTAAAGGAAAGCACTTACTAAACTCTTCTCTGATCCTAAAATGGAGGATTTAGTTACAAATGAGTCTGTTGAGTTTGTAGCCTCCAATGGTCAAAATGTTTCCACTCTTTCTGACAAGTATAGGAAGGATGCTCACGCTTGGTGGTACCTCAATGGCCATACATCACCACACCTCTAGACTCTTGCGATCAAACTTTTATCACAAGTTTCTTAATTTTTATTGCACTCTAAATTTGTATTGTTTATCATTTTTAAAATGATAAAATTAATTTCAAATTTAAAGTTTGATTTACAATTTTATAGTTGCAACTCTCTCACTTTGCTTCAATAGGTTGCTAGTTCCTCTTCTATGTGAGCAAAATTGGAATACATATTCCTTTATCCACTTGGTGAAACGCAACCAATTGGCAAAAGGCTGGACGGAAGAGCTAATTTATGTGCATTCCAGCTTGTGCCTTCTTACTCGTACACAGAATGAGTACAAGAAAGGCATGAAGTTGTGGGATGTAGATCCAGAGGGAACTGATTTGGATATTTCAACTGCCACACAATCTTTACTTATTATGGAGTCAAATACCCAACATGCAAGTGGCACTGAGATTGCATGTGGTTCTTCTAATCTAACTGCATCATCTAATATCGATGATGGAGTTGATGTTGATCTTCATGATGACCCATATGATGCTAACTACTAATTGTATTATTTTAATATTGAACCAATAAACAATTCAAAATATCTATCATAACATTCAATTTTTGACAAATTGATATCAAATTACTATATTGCATTTCCAATTTGTAATATTTATGATAGTTTTGTTCAACATCTGTATAATATGTGGTATTCTAAATTTATTTTTTGTTTTTAGACAGCAAATATGTATATATTTATGAAAAAAAAAATTGTACAGGCATACCCAGATGTACCCAATCCCCCTTCCCCCTCCCAAATAAAATTGTCGTGCCCATATACCCATACCCATACCCATACCCAATTCCGATTCAGCAGCTCAGTAATATTCTCCTTTCCACACTCCCATGGAACCATTAATGGGCATGCATCAAAAAAATTCTCCTCATTATGGTGCTTTAAATTTCCTAACGCATCTAGGATTGGCTTTTATTTTTTGGAAAGCTAAGAAGCAGTTAGTGTCAACTCTATCCTCATCAGAGACAAAATATATGATAATTTTCAAAGTTACTAGAGAAATATTATGGCTTAAGAGGAGTCTCGAAAATTTGCAAGAACACCAGGTTTCGTCCGCACCTCTCCTGGTTGACAATTAATCTGCAATCAAAATGGCCAAAAATCCAATCTTTCATGAGCCAAACACGTCTACATTAAGTTTCATTTGATTTGACATTGTGTGGAAGATGGAAGTATATAACTCAAGTATTGTTTAACTGCAGACCAGCCAGCAGATATTTTTACCCAAATGTTTGGAAGGGAGAAGTTTGAGCAGTTCAGATTAAGGTGGGGAATGTAAATATTAATCTTTATGGGTTAGTCCTATAAGGTTAAAACATTCAATTTTTGGTAATTTTTCCATAATTTGGTTTATTTGTGGCCATTTAACTTCTTCGCTGCCCTACAAAGAGACTTGTAATCGTCATTTCAACCCACAATAAAATACCATTCTGTTCAGTTTTTTCCATTTCTATTCTTCCAACCCTGGGATGATAGTAAATATCATTATAGAGGAAGCAAGTTAAAAGAGCAAGCGTCTTTACATACTGACCTCGGCTGCCTCTTTATCAAGTATGACCTTGTTTGCAGCAACCCAGTGGTTGTACTGCTTCAGGAAGAGCTCAAAGCGAGGAAAGGAAGGATTGGAATCTTCCAAAGGGTTCTCCAAGGCGCTGGGGTCAACTCGGACAGCCTCCAACTTATGCGCTTCTCTGATGAAAGCGAGTTCCTGAGCATCGACATGCCAACCGTGGGGAGGCCAATCCCGGGGTGGAATAAGCGTGAAAACGAGGGGACCATTCCACATAGTCTCATTTGCCTCCGGCTCCCCCCACTGTGAAGTGCGCGGCACAAGCTCGTACTCTTCATCTCCAATTCGGAGGGTCCTCTGCGGGGGCAAAATCATGTTGTTTTTGGGGTCATAATTTTCCGGGTTGCACTTGGGAGTGACTCTTTCAAAGGCCTCCAGGGCTTCCACCGTTCGCAGCCCCTGCATGTCATCGTTTTGAGTGTCTTCAATGGCCTTGATGGCGAAGTCAGCCTCCGGAGTGAGAACATGTTCCCATGGCGCCCACCCGCGCACGACCCAGTCCTCCTTTATGCCTCGTATTCTCTCCGCTTCTTTTTCAGCCTCCTCCGCTGCTCGCTCGTCTTCCGTTAACGCCTTCACCCGTCTTAAAACGATGCCCTTTGCCAACTTCGGCAAATAAAAATAGCTTATTTTTCTTGAATAATGCTCTGCTCGCTCATTTCTTCTCTTTGACTTGGATTTGCTTATCCTATCAAAAGCTCCTCGCACTGAACATTGCGAGAGTGGCAGATGAAGGTGAGCATGAGCATGAATTGCATACATGGCCGCTGACGGTCTTTGATTCTGAGATTAATATCATGCTCTACTTTGTTACTCCCTCATATACATCAGTGCTGCTATTCCACCACTTCTTTTTTCAAATTCAAGGTGTAGAGATGCCTGTTTGAGCCTGGTAAGTTCAACTATCAACTCAAGGTAATTTTGTGGCGTTTGAACGAAGAGGCGAGCAAAAGGATCGAATGCTATGGATAAGGCATCTAGTATCTACTGTTATACTACATTAGGCGGCAGGAATGAAAATTGTTTACACTTTTTTTCAAAGGTGTTCCATGATTCGAGAGAATTAAAAAAATCTTCTAGTGTCTGTTTTTGTTTTTATAACACACTCTTTCTTGAGATTGTAAATTAAACCTAAAGTTAAAATAGTAATTTTTTTTTTTTAAATATCAGGTAGTATGGAATTATGTGTTCAATTTAAAGTATTAAGTGGATTTTAAAAGGAAATAAATATATAGATTATATATTTATATAAGATAATATAAATAAAAAATAAAGTAAGTAATTAAAGTAATAGAATTAGTAGTGGGAGGGGGTTTCGACCATGTAGATTATTTTTCATCTTATCAAGTAGGTATTTGAATTTTTCACTAGGTCTCAATTAGTGAGAGTGGTGTTGTCTCCCTCCCTTATATCCTCCTATGACTAAGAATCTTGCATACTCAATTGTAATTGAACATTCTTTTGTGGTGAAATGACAAGAACTGAACGAGAAAATTTGTCTTAACCTCTAGGGAGGCCAATCATTTCTTTAAGAGGATGTGGTGATTGATAAATAGATGATGACCATCCACCCTAATGGTCAATTGTAGGAGTCTACCTTGAATGTTAACTAATTAATGGCAAAGTAAAGCATTTATTTTGGCTTTGACAATGACATGGAGAGGAGTCTAAGCAATCACACCATTACCACAATGGAGGGATTTATCGTGAGAAGGTGTGAAGCATCTATATTGGCTATAACAATTATGTTGAAAGGATTTTAAGTAATGACACCACTGCCCTGATGGAGGGATTTATTACGAGAAGGTAAAGAGGTTGAGACCTTGTTAATTATGCAAGGAGTATTCCCCTAGCGATCCATCGGGGTATAAAGATGATGCACCTCCAAGGCCACTTTGTTTTCCTAAACTTCTATTTGCATTAGCACATTTGTAACAAACTCACTCATACTACAAAGTAAATACTTAGGTTTTTACCATAGAAGTAAAAATAAACATATGCTTAAAAATAGGATAACAAAAAAAAATCATTTTTCATTCATCATTTATTACACATGATTAACATGAACGAATTTTATGAGTTTTGAAATTGAACTATATTATTTTCAACTTGAGAAACAAGATAAAACTTTTCATTTATAATTCATACGTGAAATACTTTCAAGTATACAAGTTCACATAATACAATAATGATACAAGGTCAAGTCTTCCATATTTGGAAAACGATTTTCTTTCACAAGCCTCGATGTTGTCGTCTGCAAGAGAGAGAGAGAGCATCACATGAGCGCTTTGCCTCCAACCACAGATTGATGGCTCCTCATACACCTTCCAACCGGAAGTGGCCCTACACTTCACGAAGAGTATAAACAAAGGAACCAACAAGTATGTCATCTGAGTTTCTAGTGATGTGTCCTACATAACTAATCGACCATACAACTTTAGACATCTCTAATTAAGTATGACTAGTCTGACTGGAAATATAATCTCGATCACAGTGAACCGACTAATACAAGTAGAGAATTTTGCATTACTTTAGCCAAAGATTTGAAATATATCAAACAATTCCTTAGGAAGTGAAGTTGTAAGTTCACACACCTCTAACTCAACTTGGAAACTACCTTTGACCTAAGGTTTAACATATAATTGACTATTTAACTTGTTTTTCTAACATTTTTTAAGGATTTCAAATCATAAAATAGTAACTTACTAAAGTTGGTAAGCGACTAAGATGGAAATGTTTTACTGACATTAAACACACATGTTACATTCTCATAACATCTTGGGACTTGGCAACTGCCATTGTTCAAAAGTACTTGCACTCAAATCATAAGAGTAAACTACTCTACTATTTTCATGCACAAATGGTTTATAATCTTTCCAAACAATGTTGTTGACTCGAGACACTTTGTCTTACTCTTAAGTTCTTGACTACTTGTCATATAAGTAGAATTTAAAAATATTTTTCATCAATAAAAAGAAAAGTTCTTCTTTTAAAATAATTAAAATTTATTTGTGTTTTTCCTTTTGGTTCTATGCATAAGAATGCAATAATATTGCTAATAAAATTTAGTATATATACCAACTTCTTTTATCCGAAAGAGTACTACATTGAGGTTTTTAAAAATCTTATAACAAATCAGATTATAAAACTAATTTTTCTTTCAATCAACTCAACCAATAAGCATTAATCTTATCTTATAAATTTATAATTACATAGCATTAAATATCCTTTACACATTCATAAATATATATGTAACAAACTAGAAATATACTCTTCCTGAGAAAAATGGGATAAATCATTTAACTTAACATAGCGAAGAATCAACTCTCTATTTTGTTGTCCATTTTGGAATGAAAGATTGATTAATTAAATTCTTGCATGTGAAAATTGGAGTGTTCTTTCTCTTTTTGGCTTATAAAATTCATCGTAATAAAATAACTATTCTTTCATATCTTTCGATATTAAAAATTTCCATATTAAACTATATAATTATTCAAGAAAAATAAAGTATGAATGCATGTTTTTGATACTCTCTATCTTTGTCCTTTTATATATTCCTGTGCACAGTAATAGTAAACAACTTAGGTGCTCCAAGAAACTTCAGCTTGTTATCAATTGAAATCTTTTATGCTTATGTATTTCTCTAGTGAATACCAATGCTAAACTCTTTGTTCAACTTCATAGATATTTTCAAAAAAAAATTGTAGATATATGTTGTGACAATTTGCAATAAAGCTATTTATTCCTCACAAACCTACGCTATACAATCTATGAATCGCGTACAACGTTAAGCACTAAACAATGCAAGACAACAACAATAGTTGAACTCCTACAAGCCTGCCTTAAAGTAATGCATACAAAACTCCAAAACACAGGCCAATTCCCTCTTTTTCTCTCCTACCCATCACTACTCAAAAAAAATCAGAAATGAATAACGATCACAAAAGAAACCTCCTATTTTCCTTTAGCTCATGGCTCAACACTTAACTAATCCTCATAAATTCTAACCAAAACTTTTAATGTTTTGTTGTCACCCCCATGATCATTAACATGTAGTGTATTAAAAATAGAAACCATAACCCTATAAAGGCTTGACCAATAGTTATAATATGCCCCTCTTTAGAAGATATTCAATGGCAAATTAATATACAGGAATATAGCCTTTAAAGAAAGCTCTCAACCTCTACGTGAGGTTGTTAAAGTCTTAAAACAATAAACTTTAATATCACAATTATTGGCATCTTGATTTGCCTTTGATATATCAATTAATATTATATAATATATATGTACATATATCTACATTTATATATCTACATATATGTACATATATATAATCAATTATATTATAACAGCACACTAATTCCAAATTGTCATTGCATTCCAAAACATAGATATCATATTGAATGAACTCAAATATATCATTCACGATTACATCCTTTCATATAAATGGGAACAAGATACATACACAGCTCAACTGAGCTTGCAAGCAATAATTATAGATGGTCCAAGAATACATCTTTCAAATATCTTGGTCTTTTATTGCCTGTTGAGGAGGAGAAGCATCACTCAAGCACTTTTTCGCCAACCACAGACTCATATACGGTCCCTCGCACATCTATCATAAATAGATGGCCCTACCTTTCGACAAAGAGATTGGTTGAGTAACCCCATACGACAAACCACGTTGAGCTTAGTGTTGTGCCCTACATGACTATAACTTGTAATCTGTACAATCTACAACTAGCATGCACTACATAGACATGGTGACTTGACAATGGAGCCAAAGGCAATCACACTACTTTGGCCAAAGTGTTCTCACTCATTTCTTTGAGTGATGGTCATTATATTCATCTACACTTTATTAAGCTCTACTTTACTTAAGGCCACTATAAACTATGCATCGGTATTTCCTCCAATGGGTAACCCTTAACCCCGAAAATAGCCTACTCCCTTTTCCCAAGATACAATGGTAACTCTACCAATAAACCTAACAACTGGTTACTCCTTCAATGGATATTTCTATCCTAGGTATAACATGTGAGCTTTTATTATTTACAAACGACCAACTAGTCTAAAGTATAAATTTATAATCTAGAGTATAGCTACATAAGCCTTATCATAATCATGGATTAAATAACTGACTCCACTTAGTAAAATATCACACAATAAGTGATACCCATCTAAGAGTATAGCCTTAACATTGAATGACCTCATTCAAAGAATCATCATATCAATAGATGATTCCATTCAAGAGTTTAATCTATTTATCTAAAAGGGTTAAAGCTAGAAGTCTACTCTTGTCAACACAATAACTTTGTATTTAAGAGTGCATTGCCACCAATCAAGCAGTAGCTCTTACTCAATAGGTTTCAATATACCCGTAAACCTAGGAGTAACCCACTAGCTATTCAGTTTAACCAAATCACTTATTAGTAACCCTTAAGCTACCCTTGTTTAACCATATCTAGTATATTAATACCTATGACAAACAATTCCTCCTATTATGGAGTAATTACAAGCACTTCATTAAACAGTATAAATACCTTCTAATTTCTTTTCAAAGCAAACTGTTTTTCCCTAAATGTAAGTATTCACAATACAATATTTAAACCAGTAATGAAACAATCTTTCAAAATCTAAGAAAAATAAAGGAAGATTATCCTCATGCTTGTATTCGCTTATCCAATTGATTGGTTGCAACTCAACTTTCCCAAAACAATAGCTATGTTAGCTTTGACTTCTCAAACAAGCCACAATAACCTCTATCTCACAAGTTGATAATGTACTTCACTTAATATGCTAAAATACTCTCACAAATACTCAAAACTCTCTCTCAAAATATAACAGAATAATGCAGAAAAGAAATGCAAATATATTGCACAAGAAAGCTTGTGGAATGTGTCCCAAATGAAAGCTCAATCTCACTATTTATACAACATATTGGATACCAATTAGCCTATAGAAAAGGCATGA
The DNA here is from genome assembly GCA_007115665.2 of Sequoiadendron giganteum. NCBI lineage: Eukaryota > Viridiplantae > Streptophyta > Pinopsida > Cupressales > Cupressaceae > Sequoiadendron > Sequoiadendron giganteum. Next base: position 550,863,384 of record CM021102.1, read on the forward strand.
GTTTTGACAACAAAATCCACTCATATCAACTCACACAACTTATCAAAATGGTGGCAACAAGTTAAGAGTGTGCTCAACAAACTAAAGCTATAGATTGCCTCTAAACTTGACAACAACACAAGACCATTGAACAAAACAACGCATGATAAAAATAAGGTATTCAAAATGCTCTTAAAACATACTTCTACAACAAACAGAATTCATGAGGTGGCTCCAAAGCAAGCAACAACCTTTCTATAGTTGGTGCAACTTTTCCCATATTTGAATCAATCAATAATTCAAATACAACGCCTTGCATAAGTCAACTCAATCCAAGATGAGTCGCCATGTCTCTTAAAACTTATTTGACCAATTCATTGACTTGGAGAATCCTTTCCTATCATTCAACATTTGCATTTACTTTGCAGTAAGTCAAATGTATTTAATCTCAATTCATCAACTAAGTCATTCTCTTCAAATCAACTTACCTGATGCGCTTTATTTTGTACATAGCACGCCCTTTATTCATTGCCAATATACATGATATATTAGGCCCTTATTCATTCCATTTCATTTGTTGCGCTTCATATGAATGATCCAGTGTTTATTCATTGAGTTCTCCACTTGTAGCGTTACCATTATACAACTTGCACTAATGTTTACTTTCTACTTTACATAGTGTGCAGCCTCCTCATTATTTCATGCACTCACCATATATATGTGTTTCATGTGTTTCAAGATATATCACATGCTATTCATATATATAGAACAATGCTAGTATAATAATCATGTATTCATATATTATATATGTATATACTACATATATATAATATAATATATATACACATATTATATCATATACATTTACAAACATATATATATATATAATATACTTTTCAAAGCATCATTCGATATTTGAATGCATGATATCCATTTACTCGACTATAAATAGTATACATAACATCCAACGCTTATACATATATATATATATATATACATAAAAGAGTTCAATGGTATCAATATATATATATCATTACTTTCATGTATACACAAGATAATAATAATAATGTTATATAATATCGACTATATATATAAATATATACATATTCCTCTATGCTCATGTATACATACATGACCATGTATTTATGTATATATCTTAAGTATATATATATGTATACATTTCGATTGCACGATCAAGCACATAATTAATTACTATCATATCGATAGGAGATATACATGTGATGTATATATACAATTACATACATTCCACGTGAGTTTACCTTATTGATACAAGCATAGCAATATAGGGAATAACTCATAAGTTCCAAACATATAAACATCATCCAAGCATGCATTCAACAGTAATCAAGACCCTTACTAATGCGACACTCATGCTAAGGATGACTTAACAATTCCTAACACAATGATTAGATTTAACCAATCTATTGTGAGTGTGTGTATGTATAAGCTTAGATAGGTTACGTTACTGGTTACCCGACCAAGATCTTCTCCTGAGTGATACCTCCCCTCCACTTGGAGGAATGAACTTGTCCTTGCAACCATCTCAACACATTCACAATGGTAGTTAGATGTTCACAATAAATCCAGATGAATCATAACTTCAGCATATTCATATAGCAGTAAATGTAAAAATATTTACTCTTTCAAAGTCATATTAAGCATTTAACAATACTTTCACATAATACCTATTTTAGTATTCCACTCATTTAACAAGCATATCAAACTCATGTTTGCATTTACCAACCTATTTACTCGTGAAGGTAAAAGTAAATCAATAATAAATAGATGGGATGTAACATACTTCCCCCCTTGTGAATCATCATCTGCGATGATCTATAGCACTTTAACATACAGATGAATTTGTCCAAATTTACACCTTGGACAACTCAAGATCTGAGACCATCCATCACCTACTTATCTATTTTCTTTAACCAAAAATTAATGTGCTTGACCACTTGTCCGTCTTGAGCACAACATTGCTCTTGGACACCTATTGATTTTGATACTGCTTCATACTTAAGCTTTATATCGAAAAAGTTTCATTGACCTCTTCAATCTATTACTCTTTTTTGACAATCTATCAAGTCTAAGGTTAACTCTATTTCTTAGCCTATTTCAGCCTAATAGAGTTTCCAACCTTCCTTTCCATATAATGGATCAAACCTCAATGTTAGAAGTTTATAAGTATTCAAAAAATCATTCAAGATTTGGTTTACCACTTTGCCTATTTGACTATAGTAATATATTTTGTATTTGTTTAATTGAATTTCTCACAAGATGATCATGGTCCACACAACCTCATCATTAGTTGCTTGTTCACAACTGAGGCAACCTTCTCAGGAATACTAAGCAACTATTTCTCACAATATATTATTTAGGACCGAAATCCCATAACTCAATTTTTTCCAACCAACATTGGTTATCTTGGTGAGTTAGTCCACCACAACATTATGCCAGTTTCACCGATATAGACAAGTTAATATGTCTTCGGTTCAACCACTCCCCTTTTGAAATCTCAAGAGAGTGGACATGTTTTTCCAATAAGGACATCTTATCTTCATTTTGTGGCACACTAGACATTATCTTGCCACATTTTGTGCAACATCTTACTATTGAATAGGACAACTGAGAGGGGGGGTGAATCAGTTGTCACAGATTGTAACCTTCAATTCAATTATCGAAACTAATACATAAAATGCTTAAATGATTAATCATCAAATGCTAATGCAAAAACTCAAATCTAATGCACAAACATAATAACACCAGATTTACATGGAAACTATTGGGAATAGGATGCCATTTAATTGCATTCTAAACATATTTCATGTATCTCCTAAGTCCTTGGAATGTGTTGCACAACACTAGGATAAGGAAGAGATTAATTTGGAATAGAATAAACATTTAATTTGACATTTATAGTTATTCCTAAATAATAGGAGCATGTGGGGTTGCCTTGGGAGAGCTCCTACAAAATAGGAGCACATGGGCACCTACATGGGAGGTGGGACTCACCTTTGGTTTAGTTAAATGGTTGGTGAATTGAGTACACTTCATAAATGCATCCTAGGTTCCTAGAAAATAGGAATTTTCATTTATGCATGTTGAGTACCTATAAAATAGGGATTGAAGTTCAGTTCAATTCAGTTATGTTTCAATTATCTTCAGTTGCATGTTAGTTAATCTCAATTGACTTGAGTTGCATGGAAAAATAATAGGTTGATACATTCAGTTAACAGATGGAGAATCATGCATGCATATTGTTTTGCATGAATCGGTGACAAATGTGTTTCAGTTAACAAAAATTAACTTGGGCCCACCTTGGGCACCCAAGTTAGCATCTTTGAGTTACAACTATTGCATGGAAAATATATTTATAATGTTCAATTAAGTGGGACCCAGTTTGGGCACCTACTTTGAGGATGAGCTTGAATAAGATATTTTTGACAACTACAAGGTTAACACTTCAGTGTTGGGTGCCAACTTTGAGGGAGACTCTTGTTTGAATTTGTCATGCATGTTTGAACTCAACTTGACAACCCTAGGCATGGATTTTCTCAAGAGGCTTTGTGATATTAAATAAGTTGACTCTTATGAGTTTGCAAGCAAGAATATTTTCTATTATTGCAACAATTGTATGAGATAGTTTTGTGAGAAAATATTGTAGGTTGTGAAGAAGATTTATTGAAGACAGAAGATGCATATCAAGGAGAATTGAATCAGTGTTATTTTAATCCTATTCAAAGGTTAAATAATACAAGCAAAACCAATTCTGGTGGATTTTTTTCCCGAAAGGGTTTCTCCACGTACATGTTGTGTCCTTTCTATTCTCTCTTATATTTCTTCTATCAATCTTCTATCTACTTTCTACAACATTAAAATTGATCCAATTCAAGATTAATCATACACAATAGATTGTGACAAAGAATACTAAAATTAAATCTACAGTTACACAGGATTTACAAGTTTTAAGCTATATTTTTACTACAATTTTATCTTCATTTTCAATAGAAAATCCAATGAGGGAAAAACCATGGTGAGGATTAACTCACACTATAGAGAATATCAAAATCGATTACAAAAAGTCTCACTGCCTACAATAGGGACTCACTGTCCAATAGGGTTACAACCTAGAGGGCTCACTACCATAGAGATACAAAGAAGACTTGTTATAGAGAGACAACAATCCCAATGCAATGAACGATTCCACCACAATCATTGATCAACTTCCATGAATGATAGAGTTCACCTTCTGCTCACTACATCCATAAACTCAGGATTAAGCTTTGCACTGATCTACCACACACATAACTCACACACACTTTCTGAATAGCATCAAAGTCGCATCTTCTCTTTCACTTATCTTCCTTATTTTATTTGATACATTTTTCATTGCTAGCTCATCCTGCATTTATACTATGTCCAACCTTGAAAAGATACAAAATCGATCATCCAACTTCAAATTCAAATTAGGTAAATGCCAAAAAATACTAGGGTGGAATTAGAATGAGGGTGACCCAAACACACGCTTTACCAAGACCCATAATAGATCCAACACGCTTCATCAACTTCGAAGATAGTGCTTAACACACAATCAACCAAACCAGTGTAAAACACATAGAACAATTGAGCTCGAAACTTCCAAAAACTAAAAATATCTTCAATCCAATCTAGAAATCTTATCTCTAGAACCGTAAGTCAAAAGAATTCATCGAAGAGAAATCTAGACCAACAACATTTCTCTTGGACCTCAGCTAGAACACAGAAAAAATAGTTCACAACTGGTGAACACAACTCAAACTTCACAAAGAACCAATATCCAAGAATCTAGATATAGCAACCTTAAACAATCATGACTAACATATTTGAACTATACAACCATAGGGATAAGTACCAGATCATCATCCTGAATACCTATAATCTTCCTTTAATACAATTTTCTCAATATCCTCAACATTTACAACCAAGAACAACTAGTAGATAACCAGATGACCAATTGACATCAATGACAAAACTTTCATTCATTTTTCCATTCCTGGAAAAATCTCCCCCTTTATCATTGATGGCAACACATGATGTGAAAATCCATCAAAGACACCATATCAGTTATGAATATACTTCTCAAGATTTTTCTTTTTGCTTCTCCCCCTCAAGAGATCATCTTCATCATTACTTGCTTTCTCTCATTAGCTTTCTCTCATTTTCACATGCTTTCTATCCCCCTTTGATATCAATGGAAAAGGAAAAAAAAGATATGTTCACTGAATCTTCCTTTGACGTGAAAATAGAATATTCATAATGACAACACTTGAAACTACCTACTCCCCCTAAGAGGTATCCACCAAAACATCGGTCCAAAAAGATAGAACCATAAATCCATCAGACTGATGCATCTCCAAATCCATCTTAGTTTATAAAAGGATGGGAAATAACCCCTAACTTCTCTCGGAGATAATCAAAAGTATCTTTGGGAAGAGCCTTTGTAAATATATCTGCAATTTGATCCTTTGTCGGAACATGTTCAAGCTTGACTTCATTCTCCATGACATTCTCTCTCAAGAAATGATATTTGATAGATATATGTTTCGTTCTCAAGTACATCACAAGATTCTTTGAAATGATAATTGCACTTGTATTATCATAGAAGATAGAAATGGGATCATCATATAACACTGTGATATCTTTCAATGTCTGTTTCATCCATAGAACTTGTGCACAACAAGATGCAGTAGAAATATACTCAGCTTCAATAGTACACAAAGAGACTAAATCTTGCTTCTTACTCAACCATGCCACCAACCTGCATCCAAGAAAGAATGCACCACCACTTGTACTCTTTTTGTCATCTATACTTCTAGCCCAATCTACATCTGTATAAGCACTAAGTGTAAAGTCGATATCTTTATGATACCATAATCCATAATCTAGAGTGCCATTCAAATACCTGAATATTCTTTTAACTGCAACAAAATGTTTTTCCTTCAGATCTTCTTGAAATCTAACTACAAGATAGACCACATGCATAATATCAGGTCTAGCAGCAGTCAAATACAGTATTCCACCAATCATAGATCTATACTTGCTCTAATCATCCTTAGGTGAATCATCATCTTTACCCAACTTGCAACTAGTCACCATAGGAGTACTTACCAGTTTGGAACCATCCATCCCAAACTTCTTCAACATCTCTCTCACATACTTAGATTGTGAAATGACAATTCCTTTCTTTGTTTGATTAATCTATAGCCCAAGAAAGAAATTCATCTCCCTGAACATAGACATTTCAAATTCTTTCTACATCTCTTATGCAAACATCTTGCACATCTTTTCATTTCCTCTAAAGATAATGTTGTCAACATATGCAACTACAATCAATATTTTGTCATTTTCAATTTTAAACTATAAATTATTGTCTTTCGTACCTTTGTTAAATCCTTGTTGAATCAAATACTTGTCCAACCTTGCATACTAGGCTCTAGGAGCTTGCTTCAATCCATATAAATCTTTCTTTAATCTACACACCATATCAAGTTCATATGTTAACTAAAATCCTTCTGGTTGTTCCATGTAGACTTCTTATTCTAGCTCACCATTCAATAAATGTTGACTTGACATTCATATGATAGACTTTGAAATCTTTATAAGCAACTAATATCGAGAACATCCTTATAGCTTTCATTCTTGCTATTGGGGAAAAGTTTACTAATAATCTAGGCCTTCTACTTGTGAGTAGCCTTTACACACAAGCCTTGCTTTTTTTTTCTGACAACTTCTCCATTTTCATGCAACTTATTTCTGAATACCCATTTTGATCCAATGGCATTTTTGTCTATCGGTCTTGGGACTAATTCCCATGTCTGATTCTTCTCAATCTACAAAAGTTCTTCTTTCATTGCTTCCTTCCAATGTTCATCCTTATAGGCTTCACTTACTGTCTTCAGCTCAATCTCAGAGAATAAACACAAGTTTACTTCAGTAGCAGCTTTGCTTCTAGTTAACACACCTTTTGTCTTGTCTCCAATAATCTTTTTTTTTTTAATGATTCCTCTGTACATATTTTGGTGTCCTAGGGGACATCACCAAAGCATCTTCTTCTCCTTCATTATGTTCATTCTATTTTTCCTACTCATCTTTATCATATTCTTCCACAATTTCTTCTATTCTTGCACAGTCATGTTCATCAGACCCATATCCATCAATATCAATAGAATTCTTCACTGTTTCATCAACCTTTACATTTGAGCTCTCTAAAATATTTCTCATACTTTTATTGAAACATTTATATGCCTTGCTTTTTGTAGAGTATCCAAGAAATATTCCTTCATCATTTCTTGCATAAAACCTGCCCAAAGTTTCTTCATCTCTTCTAATATAACATTTTCTTCTGAATGCCTTCAAATATTTAATTGTAGGAATTATTTCATCTCATAGCTCATAGGGAGTCTTTGTACTATTTTCTCTTGCTTCAACTTGATTGAATACATATAAAATAGTATGAATAGCTTCTTTCCAATAAACTTTCGGTAATACAACTTCAATGCTCATTGACCTAACAGCCTCTTGAACTGTTCTATTTTTCTATTTAATCACTCCATTTTGCTGAGTTCTTAGATCATATAACTGTCTCTTTATTCCATACATTTTACAAAACATATTGAACTCATGGGAGGTGAATTCTCCATCTATGTCAGATCTTAAGCATTTTATCTTCCAATTCACTTCATTTCAACCATAGCCTTGGATTCCTTAAATCTATCTAATGCATCTGATTTCTCTCTGAGAAATGTCACCGATGTATATCTAAAATAATCATCAATTAAAAGCATAAAGTACCTTTCACCAAGTAGACTTCATACTCTCATAGGACCACAGATATATGTATGAACCAAATCTAGTAATCCAATAGTAGATTGTTCTCCTGATCTATAATGATTTCTTGCTTGCTTCCCAAACTAAAAATTCCTAAAGCATAAAGTATCATCCATCAACACCCTTAGTTGATAAATATTCCCTTCAGATTTCTTTCCTATAGCAATCAATGTTCTGGTTCCTTTTTGGATCTCAAATTTCTCATTCTTAAACAAAGATCATATCCTTTTTTACACATCTGACCGACGCTCAACAGATTATGCCTTGAGCCCTTAACATAGTAAACATCGTCAGTATGATTTTTTCCATCAAAACTTACTAAACCTATCCCACATATTTTAGCAATAGTATCATCTCCAAACATAACCAAACCTCCATCATATTTCTCAAGCTTTACAAATTTACTCTTATCACCAATCATGTAATGTGAACAACCACTATCAACTACCCAAAAGTTCTTTTCTTGTTTAACATGTAGGGTAGAGATAACTGTGCTTTCATTTTTCTCCTTCTTCTCCAGAAGACTTTCATTTACCCATTTTTCTAAATTAGTAGAAGTAGGTTCATCCTTAATCACCAAGAAAAAGCATTCATTGTCATTTGGATCTTCATATTTTGAATCTTTATCTGAAATACTAGCATTCTCATTAACATAGTAAGCTCTATTAATCTTCTTTCCTTTCTTTTCTTTCTCATATCTTTGTTTATTACTTTTAGCTCTTTTCAAACACTTTGCAGCATAGTGACCTATTTCTCCATAACTAAAGCATTTAAAGAGAAACTTACCTTCATACTTACTAGAGCCTTTTCTCATTCTTCTTACAAATTTAGCTTCTATTTTGTCAAATTTTTCATCCAGATCTTCAATTTTTGTAGCTTTAAAAGTAGTCTCTATTTTGCCTCCATTTCTTAGACTCGACTTCCTCATCTCATAAGATGTCAAAAATCCTACCAACAAATCCTTAGTAAAAGTCTTATAATATAGTCTACTCAATAGCACTCACCTTTTCACTATAAGCATTAGAAGAGTTATGAGAATCTTCTTTACAATCCTGTTTCATCTACAGTAGTGCTAAGAGATCTCATTCCATCCACTACCTCATCCAATCTCTGTACATAAGCTTTGACATTTTCATCTTCAGACATATGTATAAGATCAAACTATGTTTCCAAATTCTAATTTCACCTCTTTAACCCTTTCATCACCATCATGTGCTCTTTCTAAAGCATCCCAAACTTCCTTAGTTTTCTTTAAATTGTGAACCTTAATCAACTCGGAATGTACCAAAGTATTCGTCAATATGAACTTCACCTTATTGTTCGCTTCATGTAATTTAATTTCTTTAGGTGTACTCAGACCATTAGCTGGAGGAGTGTAAGGATTCTTGTAATCTTTCTCCACATCATATCCACAATACTCCATATATTCTTCCATCAAAAATTTCCAGATACCATAATTAGTTCCATCAAACCTTGGATAATCAAAGATCATTTTGCTAGCCATTCTGAACCTTCCTCGAGCGTTTAAGCTCTTCACCAAGGAACCAAGCTCTGATACCAATTGTTGAATAGGATAATTGAGAGGGGGGTGAATCAATTGTCACAGATTATAACCTTCAATTTAATTACTGGAATTAATACATAAATTGCTTAAATGATTAATCATCAAATGTAAATGCAGAAACTCAAATCCAATGCACAAACACAATAACACCAAATTTACGTGGAAATCCCAATGAGGGAAAAACCACGGTGAGGATTAACTCACACTATAGAGAATATCAAAACTGATTACAAAAGGGCTCACTGCCTGAGATAAGGCTCACTACCTACAATAGGGACTCACTGTCCAAGAGGGCTACAACCTAGAGGGTTCACTACCAAAAAAATACAAAGAAGAAAAAGAAGACTTGTTATAGAGAGACAACAATCTTAATGCAACAAAGGATTCCACCACAATCACTAATCAACTTGCATGAATGATAGAGTTTTCCTTCTGCTCACTACATCTAAAATCTCAACATTAAGCTTTGGACTAATCTACCACACACAAAACTCACACAATTTCTCAATAACATCAAAGTCATGTCTGCACTTTCACTTATCTTCCTTATTTTCTCTTATACATTTTTCATTGCTAGCTCATCTTGCATTTATACTATCTCCAACCTTCAAAAGATACAAAGTCGGCCATCCAACTTCAAATTAAAATTAGGTCAGTGCCAAAACATCCTACATTGGAATTAGAATGAGGGTGACTCAAACACATGCATCACCAAGACCCATAATAGATCTAACAGGCTTCATCAACTTCAAAGATAGTGCTTAATACACAGTCATCCAAACTAGTGTAGAACACATAGAACAATTAAGCTCGAAACTTCCAAAAACCAAAAATATCTTCAATGGAATCCGAACATCTTATCTCTAGAATGGAAAGTCAAAAGACTTCATCAAAGAGAAATCGGTACTAGCAATATTTCTCCTGGACCTCAGCTAGAACACAAAAAAAATAGTTCACAACTAATGAAAACAACTCGAACTTCACAAAGAACCAATAGCCAAGAATCCAAATATACCAACCTTCAACAATCATGACTAACATATCTGAACCACACAACCATAGGGACGAGTACCAGATCATCATCCCGAATAGCTATAATTTTCCTTTAATACAATTTTCTCAATATCCTCAACATATACAACCAACAATAACTAGTAGATAACCAGTTGACCAGTTGACATCAATGACGACACTTTCATTCCTTTTTCCATTCTTGGAACAATCTCCCCCTTTGTCATTGATGGTGATACACGATGTGAAAAACCATCAAAGACACCATATCAGTTCTGAATATACTTCTCAAGATTTTTTCTTTTTGCTTCTCCTCCTCAGGGGATCATCTTCCTCATTACCTGCTTTCTCTCATTAGCTTTCTCTCCCCCTTTGACATCAATGGAAAAGGCAAAAAAAAGCTATGTTCACTAAATCTTCCTTTGACATGAAAACAAAATACTCATAATGACAACACTTGAAACTATCTGCTCCCCCTGAGAGGTAGCCACCAAAACATTGGTCCAAAAAGATAGAACCATGAATCCATCAGACTCATGCATCTCCAATTGCATCTTAGTTTATAAAAGGAGAGGCAATAACCCCTAACTTCTCCTAGAGATACTTAAAAGTATCTTTAGGAAGATACTTTGTAAATGTATCTATAATATGATCCTTTGTCAGAACATACTTAAGCTTGAATTCATTCTCCATTACCTTCTCTCTTAATAAATTATCTCTAATAGATATATGCTTCATTCTCGAGTGCATCACAGGATTATTTGAAATTTTAATTGCACTTGTATTATCATAGAAGATATAAATGGGATCATTATATAGCACTGTGATATCTTTCAATGTTTGTTTCATCCATAGAACTTGTGCACAACAAGATGCAGTAGTAATATACTCAACTTCAACAGTACACAAAGAGACTGAATCTTGCTTCTTACTTAGCCATGCCACCAACCTACATCCAGGAAAGAATACACCCCCACTTGTACTCTTTTTTCCATCTATACTTCCGACCCAATCTGCATCTATATAAGCACTACGTGTAAAGTTAGTATATGTACGATACCATATTCCATAATTTGGAGTGTCATTCAAATATCTAAATACTATTTTAACCATAGAAACATGTGTTTCCTTCGGATCTTCTTGAAATTTAAATACAAGACATACCACATGCATAATATCTGGTCTAGTAGAAATCAAATACAGTATTCCACCAATCATAGATCTATACTTTCTCTAATCAACCTTAGGTCAATCATCTTTACCCAACTTGCAACCAATCACCATAGGAGTACTTACCAATTTGGAACCATCTATCCCAAACTTCTTCAACATCTCTCTCACATACTTAGATTATGAAATGAAAATTCCTTTCTATGTTTGATTAATCTATAGCCCAAGAAAGAAATCCATCTCACCAAACATAAAAAATTTAAATTCTTTCTACATCTCTTCCGCAAACACCTGGCATGTCTTTTCATTTCCTCTAAAGATAATTTCATCAATATATACAACTACAATCAATATTTTGTCATTTTCAGACTTAAAGTACAAATTATTGTTTGTCGCACCTTTGTTAAATCCTTACCAAATCAAATACTTGTCTAACCTTGCATACTAGGCTCTAGGAGCTTGCTTCAATCCATATAAAGTTTTCTTCAATCTACACACCATATCCAGTTGATCTATTAATCGAAAACCTTCTGGTTGTTCCATGTAGACTTCTTCTTCTAACTCACCATTCAAAAATGTTGACTTGACATCCATCTGATAGACTTTAAAATATTTATAAGTATCTAATGCCAAGAACATCCTTATAGATTCCATTCTTGCTACTGGGGAAAAAGTCTCTTGAAAATCTAGGCCTTCTACTTGTGAGTAGCCTTTACACACAAGCCTTGCTTTTTTTCTGATAACTTCTCCATTTTCATTCAACTTATTTTTGAATACCCATGTCGATCCAATGATATTTTTGTCTATTGGTCTTGGGACCATTTCCCAAGTCTGATTCTTCTCAATCTGCAAAATTTCTTCTTTCATTTCTTCCTTGCAATGTTCATCCTTATAGGCTTCACTTACTGTCTTTGGCTCAATCTCAGAGAATAAACAAAAGTTTACTTCAACAACAACTTTTCTTCTAGTTAACATACCCTTTGTCTTGTCTCGAATAATCTAATTTTTTGAATGATTCCTCTGTACATATTTCGGTGTCCTAGGGGACATCATTGAAGCATATTCTTCTCTTTCATTATGTTTATTCTTGTTTTCTTGGTCATCTTTATCCTATTCTTCCACAATTTCTTCTATTCTTGCACAGTCATGTTCATGAGACACATATCCATCAATATCAATGTAATTCTTCACTATTCATCAACCTTTAGATTCGAGCTCTCTACAATATTTCTGAGACTTTTATTGAAACATCTATATGCCTTTATTTTGTTAGAGTATCCAATAAATATTCCTTCATCACTTCTTACATCAAACTTGCCTAAAGTTTCTTTGTCTCTTATGATATAACATTTGCTTCTGAATACCTTGAAATATTTAAGTGTAGGAATTATTTTGTGCCATAGCTCATAGGGAGTCTTTGTACTATTTTCTCTTGCTTGGACTTGATTGAATACATATACAAGAGTATGAATAACTTCTTTTCAGTAAACTTCTAGTAATCCGGCTTTAGTGGTCATTGACCTAGCAACCTCTTGAACTGTTTTATTTTTCCTTTCAACAACTTCATTCTTTTGAGGAGTTCTTGGAGCAGATAACTATCTCTTTATTCCATTCATTTCACAAAACATATTGAACTCATGGGAGGTGAATTTTCCACCTATGTCAGATCTTAAGGATTTTATCTTCAAATTCACTTCATTTTCAACCATGGCCTCAAATGCTTTAAATCAATCTAACGCACTTGATTTCTCTCTAAGAAATGTAACCCATGTATATATCTAGAATAATCATCAATTAAAAGCATAAAATACCTTTCACCAAGTAGACTTCACACTCTCATAGGACCACAGAGATGTGTATGAACCAAATCTAGTAATCGAATAGTAGATTGTTCTCTTGATCTGCAATGATTTATCGCTTGCTTCCCAAACTAAAAATTCCTAAAGCATAAAGCATTGTTCATCAACACCCTTAAGCTGATAAATATTCCCTTCAGATTTCTTTTCTGTAGCAATCAATGTTCTAGATCCTTTTTGGATCTCACATTTCTCATCCTTAAACACAAGATCGTATCTTTTTTGCACATTTGACCAATGCTCAACAAATTATGCCTTAAGCACTTAACATAGTAAACATCGTCAGTATGATTCTTGCCATCAAAACTTACTAAACCTATCCCACAAATTTTAGCACCAGTATCATCTCCAAACATAACTAGACCTCCATCATATTTCTCAAGCTTTACAAATTTACTCTTATCACCAGTCATGTGATGTGAGCAACCACTATCAACTACCCAAAAATTCTTTTCTTGTTTAGCATGCAGGGCAGATATAGTCGTACCTTCATTTTTCTCTTTCTCCTTCTTCGGAAGACTTTCCTTTACACATTTTTTTGAATTAGTAGAAATAGGTTCATCCTTAATCACCAAGAACAAGCATTCATTGTCATCAGGATCTTCATATTTTGAATCTTCATCTAAAATACTAGAATTCTCATTAACATAGTATGCTCTATTAATTTTCTTTCCTTTCTTTTATTTCTCATATCTTTGTTTATTCCTTTTAGCTCTTTCCAGACACTTTGCAGCATAGTGACTTATTTCTCTACAACTAAAGCACTTAAAGGGAAACTTACCTTCATACTTATTGGAGCCTTTTCTCATTCTTCTTAAAAATTTAGCTTCTATTTCATCAATTTTTTCTTCATTTAGATCTTCAATTTTTGTAGCTTTAAAAGCAGTCTTTGTTTTGCCTCCATTTCTTAGACTCGACTTCCTCATCTCATAAGATGTCAAAAATCCTAACAAATCCTTAATACAAGTCTTATAATCTATAGTCTCCTCAATATCACTCACCTTTTCACTATAAGTATCATTAGAGTTATGAGAATCTTCTTTACAATCCTGGTTTCATCTACAATAGCGCCAAGAGATCACATTCGAGCCACTACCTCATCCAATCTCTATACATAAGCTTTGACATTTTCATCTTCGAACATATGTATACGATCAAACTGTGTTTCCAAATTCTGTAATTTCACCTCTTTAACTCTTTCATCACCATCATGTCCTCTTTCTAAAGCATCCCAGACTTCCTTAGCCATCTTTAAATTCTGAACCTTAATCAACTCAGAATATACCAAACTATTCTTCAAGATAAACTTTGCCTTATTGTTCACTTCATGTAATTTGGTTTCTTCACGTGTACTTGGACCATTAGCAAGAGGAGTGTAAGGATTCTTGTAAGATTTCTCCACATCATATCCATAATACTCCAGATATTCTTCCATAAAAATCTTTCCAAATACCATAATTAGTTTCATCAAACCTTGGATAATCAAAGATCATTTCGCTAGCCATCCCAAACCTTCCTCAAGCGATTAAGCTCTTCACCAAGGAACCGAGCTCTGATACCAATTATTGAATAGGACAATTGTGAGGGGAGTGAATCAATTGTCACAAATTATAACCTTCAATTTAATTACCATAATTAATACATAAATTTCTTAAATGATTAATCATCAAATGCCAATGTAGAAACTCAAATCCAAGGCACAAACACAATAACACTAGATTTATGTAAAAATCCCAATGAGGGAAAAACCACGATGAGAATTAACTCAAACTATAGAGAATATCAAAACTCATTACAAAAAGGCTCACTACCTACAATAGGGACTCGCTGTCCAACAAGGCTACAACCTAGAGGTCTCGTTGCCACAGAGATACAAAGAAGACTTGTTACAAAGAGACAAGAATCCCAATGTAAGAAAGGATTTCACCACAATCACTGATCAACTTGCATGAATGATAGAGTTTTCCTTCAGCTCACTACATCTGAAAACTCAGCATTAAGCTTCACACTAATCTACCACACACATAACTCACACACACTTTCTGAATAACATCAAAGTTGCATCCGCACTTTCACTTATCTTCCTTCTTTTCTTTTGTACATTTTTCATTGCTAGCTCATCCTATATTTATACTATCTCCAACCTTAAAAAGATACAAAGTCAACCATCCACCTTCAAATTTAAATTAGGTCGACACCAAAACATCCTAGGGTGGATTTAGAATGAGGGCGACCCAAACAGACGCTTCACCAGGACCCATAATAGATCCAACACACTTCATCAACTTCAAAGGTAGTGCTTAACACACGGTCAACCAAACCAGTGTAAAACACATAGAAAATTAAGCTCGAAACTTCCAGAAACAAAAAATGCCTTCAATGCAATCCAGACATCTTATCTCTAGAACCACAAGTCAAAAGAATTCATCAAAGAGAAATCTAGACTAGCAACATTTCTCTCAGACCTCAATGAAAACACAAAAAAAATAGTTCACAATTGGTGAGCACAACTCGAACTTCACAAAGAACCAATAGCCAAGAATATGGATATAACAACATTCAATAATCATTACTAACATATTTGAACTGTACAACCATACGGACAAATACCAAATCACCATCCTGAATACCTATAATCTTCCTTTAATAAATTTTTCTCAATATCCTCAACATATACAACCAACAACAACTAGTAGATAACCAGTTGACTAGTTGACATCAATGACAACACTTTCTTTCCTTTTTCCATTCTTGCAACACTTACTCCTTCTTTTCCAGGATACAGTGGCTCCTCATCTGGAAAATAACTTTGTCTTTCCAATGTCCAACTCTGACATCAATTCCCTCGTTTCATCCCTTAATTATCCAAAATTTTGGGTACATAGGTTCTTTTACATCCCATAATAATTTATCCTTTAACTAATGAAAACTTATTTTGTGGTCTCATTCCACATTTACTTCCCAACTAATAATGGTTAGACACTTTGCAAAGATAAATCTCCTTTATCTCAAGACAATGACAACTTGGATTTCTTTCATCCTTGGGTCATTTCTAAAATTGTAAACTGATTTTCAACTCAATCTATCTTTTCCAATGAGCATCGGTACTAACTTCAAGTATTAATCCTCATTCGATCATGTCGGTTCCTAGAAGATATCAAATTTAATTGCATACCTAATTACCAAGAACAAACATTTCTCATTAACTCAAGTGATTCACTCAATCACATCGGTGATTCTCAACCTCAGTTTACCCTAATCCTAGCATAAAGTCATCAATAAATGACTAGTCCAATTATATAGGTTAGTCTAACCCTATATATTCTAATAAAGACCAAATGTACAACCCAACCAAGTAAGTTATTCCCAACCTATAGGTATCAATGGGTAGTGAAGTACATTTCCCAACCCAATAAGTAAAACTTAACCTAAGGTTTCACTCTTTAATCAAATGAACTTCTCATCCCATATAGGTTATCCTAAACCTACGGTTCCATTCGAGTATAAAGTATGATCAAATGATCATTCCAATAAAGATATTTTATGTGGTTCACATAATGTCACATCGTATCTTTCATACCTTATTTTTTGCAATGTTAACCCTATCATTCCCAAGGTTCCCTTACCATAGTAATCTATAGTTTCAATTTGCTTCATGACGTGGATACATTTCACAATATGTAGTTTAACTACCTATGTATAGAAATAAAATCATTATCTAAATCCCCATATAAGGTATATAGTAGTATAGAGACACTTTCTTCCAAATCATGAGTAATCTAGATCATCTCTTGTTTATCCCATAGACAATGATCTTCCCTTTCATGATCAAGTAATTTTCCTAACCTTTTCTAAGGCATCAATGATAATAGGAATTGATTTTACAATCAAATATATATACAAGGTATGGTGTGACAATAGGTCACAACTCTTGACCTTTCCACTATTTTTCTCCAAAAATTCCAATACCTCATCTTTGTGGTCTTGACTTAATTGACATCATAACTTACAAAGAAGTCAAAAGTTCTTCCAAATCGAAAATATATTCACAATTTTTTGTTGGGTGGGGTACTTAATCTGAGTCAATCCACTCTCTTTCTTCCCCCCTTAGTGTTTCCACAATATTCATTCAACTCAAATTTGAGCTCCTAGAAAACATTTTCTTTCTTGAAAGGATTTGCCATTCCTTGTTGTTGGCTTTCTATTCCCTTTTTCTTACCTTAATGGCATACCTTGAATATACCTTTTTCCCAAAGTTAGATTCAACACTGATCTCTAATCTCATAGATTCAACATTTTGGACCATTGGTAAAGAGATATATTGAATAACTAGCAACTTAACAAGCCAAGAGGCTCTTCAATAATCCAGTTCTCTTTCCAATATCCTTTTTTTGGAAGGATAACCATACTCACAAAGCCTCTTTTGTTGATGTACCTTTCAACTTAGAGCATTGTTTCCCTTACTATCAATAGTTATGATACATAGTGTCCTATTGTATTCCATTTCCTTTTGGAACCTCTAAACATATGTTGGTTTTTGTTAACATGTTGGTGGGTCCTACTTAGTCTCCTACCAATCTATGTGCTATCTAAACCTTTGACATGCCAACCCGATTTACTTTTTCAAGTTTCTTTTACACAATCATCTTTTCAAGTGACATTGTCCCAATTCTTGGTAACATATTCTCTCATAACCTTTAAAGATACCAAGGTTGTTTGGTTACTTTCTCTCGCCTTAATCAAAACTTCAAATTGATCTCGTCAATTTTGGTTGGTGAAAACATGTCCACTTCATTGATTACTTTATTTCTGACCACTTCGGTCTTTTCCCTTATTCCAAATTACTATTTCCTTTCTTAAAAGTTCCTAGCCTTGCACAAAGATTAAATTCAAGTCAAGAGTTCTCCAACCTCTTGGATACCTCCTGTTATGCCTTGCATAACCACCCCATATTTTGACTTGGTCAAAAGGGGTCCCCCTTTTTGTTTTTTTCCTTAGTTGATTTTCTAACAAAGTGTGGAGAATTTCTTGATAAAAACACTTTGTTTTCTTTGTTTTATTGTTCTGGCGGATCCGGATCCAAATCGGGTTTTGGAACTCTTTTTATTGATATCGTTTTGATCCTGGTCCCAACAGTGTTGTTAAGTCTTTTTAAGGTTTTGTCTTTATCGAAGCCAGAGCCGAAGTGGAATTTAAGTCAGAAATGATTCAACGTGTCAAAATCAAACTCCGTTCTGCCTCCGCTTTTTGGTCTTTCATTTTAAACTAGGTTTTTATGTTAAGTTTTCTCGTTTCGATCTTTTTGTTTTATTTTTATGTGTTGTTTTTCTTTCTTCTTTATTGGCAGAACCAGAGCCGGAACGAGCATAAAATTGGGAAAATTGATAAGTTTCCATTCCCATTTCAATTCCGACTCCGGTCCCGCCGTCTTTCGTTCGTTCTGATGTATCACG
Organism: Sequoiadendron giganteum; assembly: GCA_007115665.2. Classification (NCBI taxonomy): domain Eukaryota; kingdom Viridiplantae; phylum Streptophyta; class Pinopsida; order Cupressales; family Cupressaceae; genus Sequoiadendron; species Sequoiadendron giganteum. Next base: position 550,882,304 of record CM021102.1, read on the forward strand.
GTAGTGATGTATCAGTTCCTTCTGCAGTTCTGACTCTACTCTACCACATTTATGGCATTAATTGTAGGTGCCATGCACACGTGAAACTTTGATTTTTCACCTTAATTAGGGATTAACTGGTTGTTATTATCACCATTGAGTAAAAGATCAAACAGCGAACCAGAGTTGCAGTGGAGTAGTAGTGCGAGTGCATCGATCAAAAGAGAGATTATTGCGTACGGATTGCTTCAGGGAGTTGCTTATTTATTTGCATTCGAGGTAGGGTTTTTTATCCTCTTTTCATTTGGCATTTTCTCTGTTTTGATCGCATCAAGTCCGTGTTCTTGCGGTAAGTTGATATGATTCGTTGCTTGTTTTCTATTGGTTTGTTTTTCTTGTTTGTTTTGCTTTTCTTTGTCTTTGTCTTCACTTTTCTAGGTTTTGTTTTAGTTTGTTTTCAGCGAGGTCATTTTCATGATTTAATCATAGCTGTTTTTAAGTTTTTATCATGATTACCTAGTTTTTAATGCATAGATCAAGTTATTGTTTTTATAGTGAGGGAAAATAGGTAAATTATTGTTGTTAAATTAGGAATTCTATTTGCCCACTAGTTTGTTTAAGTTTCATAGATTTAATTTTGTGCCCTAGTTCTTTGAAATCCGGGTTTGTTTTTTTAGTTTAGGGTTTTATGCAGTCTAGTTTTAAATATGATGCCCTAGAAATTGTATGGTCACCTCTCAGTCATATGGGATTGGTTTATTAGGTTATGTTTAAGCCCCATTTTGTTTTGGAAGAATTTGGTCCTTAAATCATGAAGTCCTTTATTAAACAAATTGAATTATTTGTGACCTCATGGTTATTTAGGCAGAAGCGGGATCGGAATTGGTTTAGGTTTTGAACCAAGTTTTATGATTAGTATCGATTCCAGTTCCATGTTGTTTTCGACCCCGCTTACAGTTAGAAGCAGACCTTCAAAATAATGATAGCCAAGACGGAAGCAGAACCAAAACGGAAAAAAGAAAATAGAACATCTTCATGGAACAAAGTCCATTTCCGTTCCGATCCCAATTCCGGTTACTGTTCTAGTTTTGATTCCGGTCATGCTTGTTATTTCTATAATGTCAAAAACAGTTTTGGTTCTGAGCCCGACAGTGTTTTAAAAGAGATTGGTTTTGAATATTTTCTACCTGGTTCCGCATCTGATATATATATGAAGGGTAAGATTTTTTAAAGCATACTTTGTGATATTCATTCAAGGATTTAATTAGAGGTTTTATTACAGAAAACTAAAAGATGTCAGGAGTATCAGGAGAAGTAGCCCAAAGGAATAGGCCGGTAGAAACTTCAAAAGCAGCAACCAAGCCCAAGAAGGTTAAGACAGAGTAGTTACCTTATACTTTAAGGTATAATCATAAGGGTCCTATTGCCACTACAAGCAAGGTAGAATTTGATTGGTCTAATATAACCGACACCAATCTAGGCCCATTCAATTTTCAGGAGTTGCACTCAAAAACCTTTACTGAGGATGCATCAGGGAGAATAAAAGAATACTTGAGTCTGGCTTAGCTCACATCACTGTGTTTCCCATATCTATCCAATGCTCAAAATTAATTATGACAGCAGTAGGAGCTTATAATCAGGCTACTAGGCAATGCATGGATTCACAAGATAATGTGATTATTGATTTAACTCCTCAGATGTTTCAACACATGTTTAGTGTCCCTGATCCAAAAGATCCGGTATAGTTGAATGAGGCAGATGCTTTAGGGATATATAGTGAACGAAAGGAATCCAACAAGGCTCATTTGAACAATAAATGGTTGAAAACACATAAGAAGTCCCTAGTCAAGCTCTCATATCAACCAAAGAGGGCATATTTTTACAAGGAGGTATCAGAGCGGATTATGATGTTGTCTAGAGCTTTTGGGAAGAAGGATGCATTTCATTTTAAGGAATGTATGTTTCCCTTTATTCAGACAATATTTAATGGTGCACAATAGTTTGAATGGCTGATGATTGTCTCAGATGCTATTCATGACTAGCTAACCAACCTAAGGGAAACCAAGTTCTTTTTCATGACCTCATATGTTGTCTATGTGGCAGCTAGAGGAGGTATTTTTCCTGGTTTAAAAAGAGTGGGAATATTAGGAGAAGCCGAGGGACAAAGGAAAGTATGGGATCATTATGATCAACTTTTCCTACAAGTTGCTAAAACACAATTTAGGAGGGTTAATGATGCATTTCTATATGTAATCATTAACCAACTAAATGGAGATGCAGGATATAGATTAAGTCAAGAAGCCATGGCATTCATCACAGAATGGGGATGTTGGTATATCCAATACCCCAAGTTTACTTATATTAGATTGGCAGGATTTGAGGGCCATCCTCACTTACTTCCAAGGTGTTGCAGCAATAGAATGGTCCTAATGCAATTTGTTTATCAAGCTTTGGGGGTTAATGCTAGACTTGGATTGAAGCACAAAACAGGTTGTCATAAGTTTCCAATGCGATTGGGTGAATACAACTGCCCAAATCTTATGGGAGCTAAGGTAGTTTGCAGTGAGTTGATACATTTAAAGTTAGGTTTGTATATAGCTTGTAAGTATTTTGATCCCAAGAAGAAGATGAATAATTTGTTGCCTTCGGTCTTTGTCAAACATTTCAATTTGTTAGAAGAATTTTGGAGTGATCTTCAAGATGAGTATGACCTCAAGAAGAAGAAGTATGAGAGGTTGCATGTTTCACTTATGGTGGAGTTTGGGATTAAAGATGACATTCCTGATACATTGGTAGATGATGGAGTTGTATTGGACCCATCATATGAAGCGTTGAACATTGGCACCAAAATTCTCGATCCGGTAGAGTGAAATAGTGAGGAAGTTATTGATATTAAACAAATAGCCAAACCAATTTTGGATAGAAGTATCAATTGGGTTGTATTAAGAACCAAAACTCCTTGGGGTCTAGCCCCTAAGAAAGGGAAGGGATACAAGAGAATCAAGAGGAAATTTCCTTCCAAGGAGTCCTTGGAATTCTTCCCTTCGTACATAGAAGATATTGAGCTTGAAGCCTCTAATCAAGAGTTGTCTGTAGTACAAGAGGGGGATGCTTAGACAAGACAAGTGGCTTCAACGTCAGCAGGAGGTGAGTCATCTGCTCAAATCCCTCTTACAGAGCAACCAAGCGAAGATATGCTTGAAGGGACTCTTCATGATATTGTTGAGTCATTAAAGGGAAAATGAGTAGAGATTCATGATGTTGGAACAGACTCTAATGAGACTTTGTCAAAAAGAGATGTACAAGAAAATATGCCCCTAGAACAGGAAAGCGAGCATATGTTGACGGAGGAAGAACAATGGGAATTATTTGAAGAAGTAAAGAAAGTGGTAGATTCTTAAGAATATGCAGAGGTAATAGAGAAAGAAAAGACCATTGATGCTAACAAAAGCCGATGCCTTGCTTCAACAACAGCAAATGGAGGCTAAACGAAGAGCTAATGAAACTGCAAAACAACGAAGGGAAAAGGAACAAGAGCTTAAGACAAAAGAGGAAAATGATAAGCTGGAGCTAGTGCAAAAGATTTGTGATCTAGAGGAGGAGAAAGAAAGGCAAAGAAGGGAGAAAGAATCCCTAGAAGCTAAATTCAAGATGGTTGAAGAAGCCTATAAGAAAAAGGAAGAGGTGGAACGAATGCAAAAAGAAAAGGATGCTGAAGAAATAGCAAAACAACTGGAAGAAGAAAAAGAAGTTTCAGATCGGCTTAAGGCATTAAAAGCAGAAAGGGATAGATTATTGGAAGAGAAAAGAGTTGAAGAAGAATAGATGAAGAAAGAGCAAGAAAATAAGAAGATGCAGAAAAGCTTAAGGCATTAGAGGAAGAAAGAAATCGGGAGCTTGAAAAAAAGAGGTTAGAAGAAGAAAGATTGAAAAAGGAAGAAGAAGACAAGCAGTTACAAGAACCAAAAGATAAAGAGGAAGCTGAAAGGCTTACACAGGTAAATATGGAAAAGGTCCAAGTGGTTGATTCTCAACCTAAGGTTCCTGAGCAACAACCCTCTACTACCGCTATGCCTTCTTTGAGTATAATGACTACTACTCCAAGTGTTCCCACTTGGTTAAAATTGGATTTTCAAAAGAGGTCAATAACACCTTCACAACCTCTTAATTGGGATAATATGATGAAGGAAATTGAGAAGGAAAGGCCTAAAAAGAAGGCAAAGATCTTACATTCTACCAGACTTACAGAAGCAGGGGAGATACTTGTTGAATGTGCCATACCATTGGTAGACAAGGATGTAGGAGACATGCAATTAACCGATTACCAATTTGGTACGGTTAACTTGGGAAGACCTACTAGAGATCAACAAATGAATTTGATATATGTAGTAGCATCATCAACTAAGTCTAGAATGATGAAGGACAAGCAAAGAAAGGATGAGATAAAGGCTCAATTAGATCAACTACATACTTTCTTGAAAAGTGTTTCTTCTTCGAGGTTAAAGCAGATTGCCACTATTGAGACACTGATTTTGCTCAGCAAGAAAGAGGTGGATGACTTAGTGCAGACAAGGAGTAAGGCAGGAATGTTGGATAGTTAGATTAATAAGCTAAATCAGGAGATAAGTGAGGTATTGGCTAATAGTTTTGAGGTTCACAGGATGACCGAGTATTTATTAGAAGAAATGAATCAATATATCAAGGAATTGGGAGAACAGGAAGAAGAATATAAAGGATACAACCAGAAGTTGAAAGAAATCAGTAAATTTCCAAAGTCTACTCTTCTAGAACAATCAATACTAAAAGAAGATAATAAATATTTCTTGAAAAAGACCTCCAGTATAATCCGGTCTAGATTTGACCTTCTATACAAACACAAAAATGAGGTTCAAGATTGTACTAAGGATCTGAATGAACAATTTGAAGAATTAGAAGTAGTCATTGGTATCATAGTAAATGTTGATATATCGGTAAAAGAAGGTTTACCTTTAAGCCAAATAATGGAAAAATGGGATGACAGATTTAAAGGTATCATGCAAAAAGGAGATAATGGAGAGGACCTGCTGCTAGATCGCCTAATGGATATTAAAGAAGAAATAAGGGCAGCTAGGAGAGAGTTGACAAAGTTAAAAGACATGAGAGGGTTTGCTGCTACAGAGTTAGAAAGAATCAAATTTGAAGACAGCTGGGTTGATGGGATGGACTTGGACATGCTTCAACAAGTTTTCTCAAGTTATGACGAGTATATTGCAGATCGAACTTCTCATGCATAAGTTGATGCATGGCTTTTTTCTCTCTTTTACATGCATGACTGGCAGTTGTATAGGCGCGTGGCTTTCTTCTCCTCTATCTTTTTTTCTCTCTAGTTGAACTTGAAGATTCAGATGGGAACTAGAGATCAAATTGATCTGAGTTTCCAAGAAGACCTAAATTCCTAAAAGGGTGGATCAACTTATGGAGAGGATTTCAAATTTTTGTACATCTATAAATACCTTTGGGGTATCATTGTAAAGGGTTCGGCTAATAGAAAATAGAATTGGCTGCCTGATAGTGATAGATAGGATTTTTACAGTTTTATAGAGATACATTGTTACAATTTTATTACAGTTGAATACAGATATAAATTTTTACGCAATATGGTTTTGGAATTGAGTTTTTATGGATAAGGTTGATGAATGATAGTCTATCTGTATGCCAGTGGTTTGATAAAGCATAAATGTTCCTTATGTGATGAAAATCATTAGAAGGAACCAGATTTAAGGATTATTTCATTAGGTTATCTGTGGGTTGAATTTATTGAAAGTCTATTGATCTATGATCTTTGCAACAAATGAAAGCGTGTTGTTTATCTTTGAAATATATATGATGTGTGATTGTGATGATAAGTTAAGCACCTTAGATGCATGCAATAGTATGGATTGATCTGTAAGTTGCATCATGCTATGGTTTTCCTAATCTGATTGAAAGAATATTTGTTGTTGAAGATATATGTCCATATATTAGATAAGTTTTAGTCATGTTTCATTGATATACGCCTGGATCTACCTTTTTCTTTTTTCATTAAGAATAGTTCGATGAATCAACCATTGCTTGCATTCTTTATCACCAATAAATGCCCCTTGAATATTATAGTTGCATGGACCAATTGAGTGACACCAGACAGTTGAGAACCAACTGACAGGACCTTGGGAGTTGGGCTACTATATGTTATCTTTCTTTTTCAGGAGAAATAGAATAGAGATATTTTGTTTAAACGTTGTTTGTGTCATTTTCACCATTAACAGAACTGGCGCTAGAAGGAGGGCCTGAAGAAACAAGCTAGCTCGGATTAACTCATTCTCTCTGGAAAATTATGAAAGGATCCTCCGATCCTCTACCAACCCTGAACCATTGCTAGAACTTCAAACTTCGGATAGATATAGACCCCTAGCTCGTAGAATTTTTGTCCCACCATTGCCTCCACCACTTACTCCACCTGGATTTCCATCAAGTCCATGAACACCACCACCAATGCAATCACCACCACCACCTCGACCTATCTCACCATCGCCTGCTCAACCAAACCCACCCATGGCTTACTTTGTGAATAACCCCTCTCCGTTAGGTACTATTCTAGGAGGAATCCATGATTTACCTAAGAATCCTGAGAAGTTTTGTCCCAAGTACATGCATGGGGAATCAAGAAGCACCGAAGAGCATATAAAAGCATTTAAAGATGCTTGTACCTGTGCTCAAGAAGCTCATCAAGATGTGGTATGTAGATTATTCCCATATTGTCTAGGAGACATGGCATATAACTGGTACTTAAATCTGCCCCAAGGATCTATTTTGAGTTGGGAAGATTTGGAAAATGCTTTTATTAACTAGTTCAAGGTTTATGTAGATCCTGCTATCCTCTATCATCAGTTTTCCACCATAAGAAAGGAGCACCATGAGTCATTGCCTCTATTTAACACTAGATTTCAAAGGATGTATCGCAGGCTGCAGGCTCCTTACTTGATAGCTGAGGATATTGCTATTCAGGCATACTTAAGAGCTATTGATCCTTTGATTGGTCTATTCCTACAAAGAACTTATAACGCCAATGAAATAAACTCTTTGTCCAAGGTGTATCATCTAGCTATCAAATTACAACAACAAACAAGTCTGAAATTAGGAAGTTTAGGAACAACTCTTCCTCCCATGAATTACCAGATGCCCAGCCTACCATTATATAATACTGTCCCAAGGATGTCTTATTCCCAATATGGACCTATGCCTCAGTTACAAACCCCACCAACTATGCCTTTTTTTGGAAATGGTGTGCAAGATCCTTCCCAAAAAGTTCAAAATCACCAATAGCAGATAGGAGGATCAACCCATGTTCAACCCCCATCTGTAGTGCAAAACGTGCAAAATGTGCAAAATGAACAAACTGCTCAATTGACTAATGAGGTAGAGACCCTAAAGAAGACTTTGTCTTAGATGTCTAATGACATGGCACAACTTAGGAAAAATCCTTCCCATCACAACCAGAGTTACCAAAATCAGGGAAGTTACAATAATCAAGGGAATTACTCCAATTTGAATTCCAACTAGAATATGAATCAAAGCTCCAATCGAACCTTGTAGAATCAAAATTCTAATCAGAACTATCAAAATTAGAACAGAGGATATAACCAAAGGTCCAACAACAATAATAGACAATGGAATATTGGGCCTAACAATTGGGGGGTTTCCCACAATTATCAACCAGGTGAGGATAAGTCACATACTGCTAATGTAGCTGACCTGAATTTCATGACTAATTGGTGCAGGCTACATGATACTTCAACACATTCTAAGGTAAATTGCTCCGAGATGGAGAAAATAATGAAGATTGCACAAGCTGATTCCCATCCCCCATCCACAAATTCTAATTAGGACAATGAATCTGTAAGTACTGCTATGACTTTTGAGACTGTTGAAGAGAAATATCAATTTCCTATGCAAGAAGATAATGAAGTAGAGGAGGATGTGTATGATGCTCAAGCTTTTCAGTCTAAAGGTGGTCACTTTATGAGAAATCAGAATAAGGGCCCTTTTACTGCATCTGCACCTCCAAACAATATGGTCCTTCCAAATCAAAATGCAGATAACAATCCATCACTGCCAAAGGGACCTTTTGATTCTCAAAATAGAGGTAATCCACCTCCATTTCCTAAATATCAAGCTAAGGTTGATTCCGAATTTGATTTTATTGCAGAATTGCAGAGGTAGAAGACATCATTATCATTTTTTGACATAATGAAGTGGTGTTCAGCCCAATAAGAAGTGGTATTGAAGGCCCTAGAGGAGGTAGATCACTCAAAGGGAAAAGGTAAAGCGACTTCAACAAAGGAGACCAATGCCATGATTTACAAAGGTAAGACCAGTACCCCACCTTTTCTTTTAAGTTTAAGGATTTTTGGGAGGAATTTACATAATTGTTTATTAGACTCTGGTGTATCAGGTAATGTTATGCCCTTTTCAATTTGTAAAAAGTTAGGATTAAACCCCACCTAGATCAATAAGAAAGTGATCCAATTAGACAAAACTGAGGTCAATACTGTAGGAGAGTTGAAAAACATGCATGTACAGGTTGGATCAGATCCCAAGATCCAAACCTATATAGATATCCAAGTAGCTGACATACTAGAGACATATGGTATGCTCTTAAATCGGGAGTTAATGAAAATTATAGGGGGATATTTGTCCTTAGATTTCTCCCACATGTGGTTACCTTGGAAAGGAATAGCAACCCAGATAAGAATTAAGAGTGAACCTAGGCTCAAGCATATGATTACAGAATATGATGCTCCAAATGAGGTAGCATATTTTGAGACCGAGATAGGAGTTTACAAGAGAGAAGAAGTTCTCACCTTCTCTGTGCATAATCCTGAAAATACATTGCCTTTAGAATGCAGTGACCCGATGATCACCATCAACCAACAAGTTCTCACAAGGAAATTGCAACAAGATAGGCTGGTATTAGGGGAACAGACTGATTTAAGTAGTTTGTTGCTTCCTAATTGGTGTAAGATTCATTATCATAGCCATTCCGAGTTAACTTGCTTACCGTGTCTAGAAATCCTATGTCATATAGGCCAGCATCATCAGACCTATTGAGAAGAACCTCAAGTCAATGAATTTCCTTTTAAGTTTAAGGATGCAACTATTCTTACTAGGACTGGTCCTTTTCTAGAACAAGATTCCTTACAGTTTTGTCAGACTCAGGTTCTATGTTCCAACATTCAAGGAGAGATGGAAGTATCCCAGTTCTTGTCCAATACACCCGCCCCAGACAATCTACCAATGCCAAGGGCATTAATGAAAAAGGAATTAGATTGCCATCAGATCCATGAAGTTGCCCAGGAAGTAATTCTTGAGTTAGTAGTAGATACAACCAAGATTTCAAGTGAACCTTGTCCCAATTTAATCTCTGATGACCAGCAGAAGTTTGAGTCGCCTTGTATTCCAAGTAGGTTACTCCCTAGCATCACTAGAACAAAAGAGCTCCCAACAAAAGACCAATTGTGGAGTCTCAAATTTGATGGTTCCAAATCCAAGGTAGGAAGTGGAGCAGGTATTGAATTAACTAACCCAAAAGGGAAAACTCACTTTGCCTCTTACAGATTGCAGTTTGGCTGCATAAACAATGTGGCTGAGTATGAAGCACTTGCTCGCAGGCTTATGTTTTCCCATCAGAAGAAGGTTACTGCTCTCATGGTAATGGGAGATTCAAAAGTGATTATAAAACAAGTACGTAGCCAATACACATGCCATAATAAAAGACTAGCTACATACAGAAACATAGTATGGAACTTAATTGAAGATTTTGATGCTTTTGGGATTACTTTGATCCCTAGGGAAGCCAATCAAATTGCAGATGCTCTTGCTATTACAACTAGTACTTTAGAGCCTATGCAAGACTCTAAGCTTAAAAGGTTCTCAATAGAGTTGATCTCAGTCCCAACAGTCCTGGATAATGTCCTAAATTTTCAAGTTTTTGATGATGATCAACACATCTTGGCCTTTTTGGCAAGTTTTGATGTTTTTGAAGGAAAAATTATAGATGATTCAGAAAGAGATCAGGGAGATTGGGGTCCCGAGGATATTGTTTCAGAAGAAGAGATATTGGAATTAAAAAGCAATAGCATCCCAAAAGGGATGGTAGCCTTAGAGAGGATCTTTGATTTTGATTCACAGGCTCATCAAAGAGTGCCCACAAAAAGTGAAGGAGGCAAGTATGAATCAGTTAATTTAGCTCATGCAGGTCCTGAAAGGAATGTTCTGGTAGGAAAAACCTGTCTTGCAGACATTAAACAAAAAATAATTGAATTTTTGGAGCAGAACATTGAAACTATTTCTTGGGGGTATGATGATTTAAAAACTTTTGACACTTTGGTGATCACTCATACAATACCACTTAAGCTAGAAGCTAAGCCCTTTCATCAGAAACAACACCCAATGAATGCTTTGATTGAGCCCTTAATTCAAAAAGAGGTACAAAAGCTCTTATCAGCAAGGATTATCTTTCTGGTTAGACATTCCACCTGGGTGGCAAATTTAGTTCCTGTACGCAAAAAGAATGGTGAAATTAGATGATGTGTTGATTTTAGGAACTTGAACAAAGCTTCTAAGAAAGATAAATATCCATTGCCTTCTTTGGATGAAGTGCTACAAAAGGTTAATGGGTCTCAGATGATGTCATTTTTAGATGGCTATTTTGGATACAATTAGGTTCTTGTCAATCATGAAGACAAGATGAAAACAAATTTTACTACTAAATGTGGCACATTTGCCTACAGAAGGATGCAATTTGGTCTCATTAATGTGGGATCTACTTTTCAACAAGCAATGGATGTAGCCTTCAAGGATTTAATAGGGAAGTGCATTATTATTTATGTTGATGATTTAACTATCTTCTCTAAGAATCATGAAGATCATGCTGCTGATTTGGAAAAGGTTCTCAAGAAATGTATAAGCTATGGTGTATCCCTTAACCCAAAGAAGTGTGTGTTTGGAGTATCGGAACAGAAGCTCTTGGGACACATTATATTAGAAGAAGGGATATCCATAGACCCTGATCAAGTAGAAGCTATCTTAAAATTAACCAGACCAGGAAGCAAGAAAGAAATGAGATCCTTCTTTGGGAGGATCAATTTTGGCAGAAAGTTTATAACAGGGTTTGCGGAGATCGTCAAACCTCTGAATGAAATGATGAAGAAAGAGGCCAAGATTGAGTGGAGTAATGAGGCTAAACCTTCTTTCTCATAGATTAAACAATCGATTTCTGAGGCACCTATTTTAACAAGCCCAGATTATTTAAAGCCTTTTTATATTTATTCTTTTGCATCTGATCATTCGTGTGCAGTTGTGTTAACCCAACAAAGAGGAGAGGGAGAGGAAAGTCCTATTGCCTTCATGAGCTCTCCATTTAAGAATGTGGAGGTTAGATACTCGCCCTTGGAAAAACAAGCCTTTGCATTATTATGAGTAGTAAAGAATTTTAGACATTACATTCTTCAAAGTCAAGTAATGGCTATAGTTCCTGATCCAGCTGTGAAGTCTCTATTGATGCAAAGTGAATTAGGAGAATGAAGAGGAAAGTGGATGGAAATTCTACAAGAGTTTGATTTGGAGATTCACCCAATGAAGCTTGTCCATGGGTAGGGTCTATCAAAAGCAATGGCAGATGTGGATAAGAACCTTACTTGTCAACAATATACTGTTCGGTCATTTACTAAGGATCCTTGGTACACGGATTTACTTTTCTTTCTCCTCAATATTAGATGTCCAGAAGGAATGAATGCTAGACAGAGAAGAGCATTGAGGATGAAGAGTGCTCACTACATGCTTAAAGGGGGATCCATCTATAGAAAGAATTTTCAAGGGATTTATTTGCGTTGTTTAGATCAACAAGAGGCTAAGCATGTTGTTTTTGAGTTTCATGGAAGGCATGTAATGGGACATGGATCTGCAGATGCTTTGGCCCATTAGGTTCTTAGATCAGGCCATTATTGGCCTTATGTATTTTGAGATGCACACCAACATGTTAGGACCTGTCATGTCTATCAAACAACTGCACCCAGGGAAAGAAACCTGACAATGCCTTTGCAACCAGTGTATGAGGTAAGGTCATTTACTCAATGGGCCCTGGATTTTGTAGGTGTCATTAATTCCAATTTTTGTGTAGGACACAAGTTCATTTTGATTGTAACAGACTATTGTACATGCTAGACTGAGGCCCAACCTTGCAAAAACAACACCACAGAGGTGGTAATCAAATTCCTGACAGAGAACATCACAACCAGATTTGGAGTTCCATTTGCTCTGGTATGTGATAATGGCCTTGCTTTTTCTTCAGCTGAATTTATTCAATGGGCCTATGAGCATAAAATCATTCTAAAATATTCATCTAATTATATCCTTAGGGAAATGGAGTGGCTAAGTCCACTAATAAAAATCTGTTGGAAGTCATAAGGAAATTGTTAGAAAGCAATCCAAGGGATTGGCATACCCAGTTAAGATTTTCCTTATGGGCAGATCGAACTCGAATTAAAGCCACCCTAGGAAATTCACCTTTTAAGTTAGTCTATGGCCAAGACCCTATCTTCCCAATTCATTTGCAAATACCTGTCTTGAAGTTCATGTAAGATTTTTATACCAAGGATGATAGGATCGAGGTTAGGCTATTTAATTTACTCAATATGGAGGAGCAAAGAGATGTTGCTTTGCAACAATTCTCTAAGCATCAGGCTGTTGTCAAATGCTGGTTTGACAAAAGAGCTAAGATAAAGGCCTTTAGGATATCAGATCTTGTATTACTATGGGATAAAGCTAGAGAAAAGAAAGGAGATCACCTAAAATTTAATAGACTTTGGTTAGGTCCATATCAAGTGGCTGAGATATTAGGTGAGAATGATTTTCATTTAAGTACTCTCACAAGAGAACCTATTCCCTTACTAATCAATGGTCAGTTTCTCAAACATTATTTTGGTTCATGAATGATTTGATGTTTTGAAGGAATGTATTGTATTGCATCATATGTAATTAGGTTTTGTTTGCTTTTAAGTTTTTGTTTTTGTTTTGTTTGTCTGTTGCTCTTTATTTTTGTTTTCTTGTTTGTTTGTTTGTTTTTATTTTAGTTTTTTCTTATTTCTATTTCTTATTTCTTTGTCTTGGTTTTGTTTTTGTTGTCTTGTCTTGTTGGGGATTCTTCATTTTGTCTAAATCAAGAAAAGGGGTTGTTATTCAAAGTATGCTACAAGTACTAGGAGAGAAATTGGTTTAGGTATTTTCATTATTATCATCGAAAAGGATTTTACTCTGAAATTCATGTCTTATGATCATTCTAATGTTGATTAAGAAGATATTTGGGGATAAAAGATGTATTGTGAATATCTTATGAATTATGATCATAAATCTGTCACCAAAATAGATAAAACATTTGCCTAAATAGATGCCTATTTGTTTTCAGAGTAGCATTACCTTTGATTGAAGTGAAAAATCTGATTCCAAGACTGTCATGAAATCCATTGTAGTTCTCAACCCACATATCAGACCACTTATGTCTGAGTATTGAGAAAAGGTTTATAAAAGATTTCTGCAAAGTAAAAAAAGAGAGAGAAGAGAAAAAAGAAAAAGAGGCAAGCTCAGTATAAAATGGGTGAGTCAAGTATCTCTATCAGGACTATGGACGCCTAACTGGTAGTAGAACAATGCTTAGAGAGAACTATAGGTATCTCCATTGGGGCTATGGACGCCTGACTGGCAGCAGAGCAATGCCCAAGATTTTATTGCATGATAGTCAAAAGAATCAACCTATGTAGCTTGAATCTTAGGTATAGTTGTTCTGAAGTAGAGAAAGATCTGTAAAGAAGGATGCGCAATTAAGCACACACTCAGATTTGGAGAACATTCATGAGCACATGCATATGAGATTCTAGCTCAGTCTTATCCTAAATATATATTTGACCTTGTTCAAGTCAACATGTTATATAAGCCAAGTAGTTTTTGGGGTGACTGAAATTTTTCTTGGGTATCTTGAAAATAGGTAAACCTTTTTTCCAGCTGAGTCGCCATTTGTTATGCCTTGCATAACCACCCCATCTTTTGACTTGGTCAAAAGGGGTCCCCCTTTTTGTTTTTTCCTTAGTTGATTTTCAAACAAAGTGTAGAGATTTTCTTGTTAAAAACACTTTGTTTTCTTTGTTTTATTGTTCTGGCGGAACCAGATCCAAATCGGGTTTTGAAACTATTTTTATTGATTTCATTTTGATCCCAGTCTTGACAGTGTTGTTAAGTCTTTTTAAGGTTTTGTCTTTATCGGAGCCGGAGTCGGAGCCGGAGTGGAATTTAAGTCAGAAATGATTAAACGTGTCAAAATCAAACTCCGTTCCGCCTCCGCCTCCGCTTTTTGGTCTTTCGTTTTAAACTAGGTTTTTATGTCAAGTTTTCTCGTTTCGATCTTTTTGTTTTATTTTTATGTGTTGTTTTGCTTTCTTCTTTATTGGCGGAACCGAAGCCGGAACGAGAACAAAATTGAGAAAATTGAGAAGTTTCGATTCCCATTTCAATTCCGACTCTGGTCCCACCGTCTTTCGTTCATTTTGATGTATCACGGTAATGATGTATCAGTTCCTTCTGCAGTTCCAACTCCGATCTACCACATTTATGGCATTAATTGCAGGTGCCATGCATGCGTGAAACTCTGAGTTTTTACTTTAATTAGGGATTAACTGGTTGTTATTATCACCATTGAGTAAAAGATCAAAGAGCGAACCAGAGTTGCAATGGAGTAGTAGTGTGAGTGGATCAATCGAAAGAGAGATTATCGCGTGCGGATTGCTTCAAGGAGTTGCTTATTTATTTGCGTTCGAGGTAGGGTTTTTTATCCTCTTTTCATTTCACGTTTTCTCTGTTTTGATCGCATCAAGTTCGTGTTCTTGCAGTAAGTTGATGTGATTCGTTGCTTGTTTTCTATTGGTTTGTTTTTCTCGTTTGTTTTGCTTTTCTTTGTCTTCGCTTTTCTAGGTTTTGTTTTAGTTTGTTTTCAGCGAGGTCATTTTCATGATTTAATCATAGTTGTTTTTAAGTTTTTATCGTGATTACCTAGTTTTTAATGCATAGATCAAGTTATTGTTTTTATAGTGAGGGAAAATAGGTAAATTATTGCTGTTAAATTAGGAATTCTATTTTCCCACTAGTTTGTTTAAGTCTCATAGATTTAATTTTGTCCCATAGTTCTTTGAAATCCGGGTTTGTTTTTTTAGTTTAGGGTTTTACATAGTCTAGTTTTAAATATGATGCCCTAGAAATTGTACGGTTACCTCTCGGCCATATGGGATTGGTTTATTAGGTTATGTTTAAGCCCCATTTTGTTTTGGAAGAATCTGGTCCTTAAATCATGAAGTCCTTTATTAAATAGATTGAATTATTTGTGACGTCATGGTTATTTAGGCGAAAGCGGGATCGGAATTGATTTAGGTTTTGAACCAAGTTTTATGATTAGAATCGATTCTAGTTCCATCCCATTTTCGACTCCGCTTAGAGTTAGAAGTAGACCTTCAAAATAATGATAGCCAAGCCAGAAGTGGAACCGAAACAGAAAAAAGAAAATAGAACATCTTCATGGAACAAAGTCCATTTCTATTTCGATCTTGATTCCGGTTACTATTCTAGTTTCGATTCCAGTCCTGCTTGTTATTTCTATAATGTCAAAAATGGTTTTGGTTCCAAGCTCGAAAGTGTTTTAAAAGAGACTGGTTTTGAATATTTTCTACCTAGTTCCGCATCTGATATATATATGAAGGGTAAGATTTTTTAAAGCATAATTTGTGATATTCATTTAGGGATCTAATTAGAGGTTTTATTGCAGAAAACTAAAAGATGTCAGGAGTATCAGGAGAAGCAGCCCAAAGGAATAGGCTGGCAGAAACTTCAAAAGTAGTAACCAAGCCCAAGAAGGTTAAGACAGAGCAGTCACCTTATAATTTAAGGTATAATCATAGGGGTCTTGTTGCCACTGCAAGCAAGGTAGAATCTGATTGGTTTGATATAACCGACACCAATCTAGGCCCATTCAATTTTCAGGAGTTGCACTCAAAAACCTTTACTGAGGATGCATCGGGGAGAACTAAAAGAATACTTGAGTCTGGCTTAGCTCACATCACTGTGTTTCCCATATCTATCCAATGCCCAAAATTAATTATGACAGTAGCAGGAGCTTACAATCAGGCTACTAGGCAATGCATGGATTCACAAGATAATGTGATTATTGATTTAGCTCCTCAGATGTTTCAACACATGTTTAGTTTCCCTAATCCAAAAGATCTGGTACAGTTGAATGAGGCAGATGCTTTAGGGATATATAGGGAATGAAAGGAATCCAACAAGGTTCATTTGAACAATAAATGGTTGAAAACACAGAAGAAGTCCTTGGCCAAGCTCTCAGATCAACCAAAGAGGGCAGATTTTTACAAGGAGGTATCAAAGCTGATAATGATGTTGTCTAGAGCTCTTGGGAAGAGGGATGCATTTCATTTTAAGGAATGCATGTTTCCCTTTATTCAGACAATCTTTAATGGTGCACAATAGTTTGACTGGCCGATGATTATCTCAAATGCTATTCATGACCAGCTAACCACCATAAGGGAAACCAAGTGCTTTTTCATGACCTCATATGTTGTCTATGCGGCAACTAGAGGAGGTATTTTTCCTGGTTTAAATAGAGTGGGAATATTAGGAGAAGATGAGGGAGAAAAGAAAGTATGGGATCATTATGATCAACTTTCCCTACAAGTTGCTGAAACACAATTTAGGAGGGTTAATGATGCATTTCTATATGTAATCATTAACCAACTAAATGGAGATGCAGGATATAGATTAAGTCAAGAAGCCATGGCATTCATCACAGAATGGGGATGTTGGTATATCCAATACCCCAAGTTTACTTATTTCAGATTGGCAGGATTTGAGGGCCATCCTCACTTACTTCGAAGGTGTTGCAACAATAGAATGGTCCTGATGGAATTTGTTTATCAAGCTTTGGGGGTTAATGCTAGATTTGGATTGAAGCACAAAACGGGTTGTCACAAGTTTCCCATGCAATTGGGTGAATACAGTTGCCCACATCTTATGGGAGCTAAGGTAGTTTGCAGTGAGTTGATACATTTAAAGTTAGGTTTGTATACAACTCGTAAGTATTTTGATCCCAAGAAGAAGATGATTAATTTGTTGCCTTCGGTCTTCGTCAAACATTTCAATTTGTTAGAAGACTTTTGGAGTGATCTTCACTATGAGTATGACCCCAAGAAGAAGAAGTATGAGAGGTTGCATGTTTCACTTATGGTGGAGTTTGGGATTAAAGATGACATTCCTTATACATTGGTAGATTAAAGAGTTGTATTGGACCCATCATATGAAGCATTGAACATTGGCACCAAAAGTCTGGATCTGGTACACTAGAATAGTGAGGAAGTTATTGATATTAAACAAATAGCCAGACCAATTTTGGATAGAAGTATCAATTGGGTTGTATTAAGAACCAAAACTCCTGGGGTCTAGCCCCTAAGAAAGGGAAGGGATACAAGAGAATCAAGAGGAAATTTCCTTCCAAGGAGCCCTTGGAATTCTTCCCTTCGAACATAGAAGAGATTGAGCTTGAAGCCTCTACTCAAGAGTTGCCTGGAGTACAAGAGGGGGATGCTCAGATAGGACCAGTGGCTTCAACATCAGCAGGAGGTGAGTCATCTGCTCAAATCCCTCTTACAAAGCAACCAAGCGAAGATATGCCTGAAGGGACTCTTCATGATATTGCTGAGTCATTAAAGGGAAAAGGAGTAGAGGTAGAGATTCATGATGTTGGAACGGACTCTGATGAGACTTTTTCAGAAAGAGATGCTCAAGAAAATATGCCCCTAGAAGAGGAAAGCGAGCATATGTTGAAGGAGGAAGAACAATGGGAATTATTTGAAGTAGCAAAGAAATCTACATATGCTCAAGCACATGCAGAGGTAATAGAGAAACAAAAGACCATTAATGCTAAGACACAAGTGGATGCCTTACTTCAACAATAGAAAATGGAGGCTAAACGAAGAGCTGATCAACTACAAAACAACAAAGGCAAAAGGAACAAGAGCTTAAGACAAAAGAGGAAAATGATAAGCTGGAGCTAGTGTAAAAGATTCATGATCTAGAGGAGGAGAAAGCAAGGAAAAGAAGGGAGAACGAAGCCCTAGAAGCTAAATTCAAGATGGTTGAAGAATCCTATAAGAAAAAGGAAGAAGCGAAATGAATGCAGAAAGAAAAGGATGTTGAAGAAATAGCAAAATGGCTACAGGAAGA
The DNA here is from genome assembly GCA_007115665.2 of Sequoiadendron giganteum. Taxonomy (NCBI): domain Eukaryota; kingdom Viridiplantae; phylum Streptophyta; class Pinopsida; order Cupressales; family Cupressaceae; genus Sequoiadendron; species Sequoiadendron giganteum. The sequence goes on from CM021102.1 coordinate 550,900,631, forward strand.
AAAAGAAGTTTTAGATAGGCTTAAGGAATTAAAAGCAGAAAGGGATAGATTATTGGAAGAGAAAAGAGTTGAAGAAGAACAAATGAAGAAAGAGCAAGAAAATAAGAAGATTCAAAAAGAAAAAGAAGATGCAAAAAAGCTTAAGGCATTAGAGGAAGAATGAAATCGGGAGCTTGAAAAGAAGAGGTTAGAAGAAGAAAGATTGAAAAAGGAAGAAGAAGACAAGCAGTTGCAAGAACAAAAAGATAAAGAGGAAGCTGAAAGGCTTACACAGGTAAATATGGAAAAGGTCCAAGTGGTTGATTCTCAACCTAAGGTTCCTGAGCAACAACCCTCTACTACTGCTATGCCTTCTTTGAGTATAATGACTACTACTCCAAGTGTTCCCACTTGGTTAAAATTGGATTTTCAAAAGAGGTCAATAACACCTTCACAACCTCTTAATTGGGATAATATGATGAAGGAAATTGAGAAGGAAAGGCCTAAAAAGAAGGCAAAGATCTTACATTCTACCAGACTTACAGAAGCAGGGGAGATACTTGTTCAATGTGCCATACCATTGGTAGACAAGGATGTAGGAGACATGCAATTAACCGATTACCAATTTGGTACGGTTAACTTGGGAAGACCTACTAGGGATCAACAAATGAATTTGATAGATGTACAAGCATCATCAATTAAGTCTAGAATGATGAAGGACAAGTAAAGAAAGGATGAGCTAAAGGCTCAATAAGATCAACTACATACTTTCTTGAAAAGTGTTTCTTCTCCGAGGTCAAAGCAGATTGCCATTATTGAGACACCGATTTTGCTCAGCAAGAAAGAGGTGGATGACTTAGTGCAGATAAGGAGTAAGGCAAGAATGTTGGATAGTTGGATTAATAAGCTAAATCAGGAGATAAGTGAGGTATTGGCTAACAGTTTTGAGGTTCACAGGATGGCCGATGATTTATTAGAAGAAATGAATCAATATATCAAGGAATTGGGAGAACAGGAAGAAGAATATAAAGGATACAACTAGAAGTTAAAAGAAATTAGTAAATTGCCAAAGTCTACTCTTCTAGAAAAATCAATAGTAGAAGAAGATAATAAAGATTCTTTGAAAAGATCTCCAGTATAATCCGGTTTAGATCTGACCTTCTATACAAACACAAAAATGAGGTTCAAGATTGTACTAAGGATCTGAATGAACAATTTGAATAATTAGAAGCAGTCATTGGTATCATAGGAAATGTTGATATACCGGTAAAAGAAGGTTTACCTTTGAGCCAGATAATGGAAAAATGGGATGACAAATTTAAAGGTATCATGCAAAAAGTAGATAATGGAGAGGACCTGCTGTTAGATTGCCTAATGGATATTAAAGAAGAAATAAGGGCAGCTAGGAGAGAGTTGACAAAGTTAAAAGACATGAGAGGGTTTGCTGCTATAGAGTTAGAAAGAATCAAATTTGAAGACAGTTGGGTTGATGGGATGGACTTGGACATGCTTTAACAAGTTTTCTCAAGTTATGATGAGTATATTGCAGATCCAACTTCTCATGCATAAGTTGATGCATGGCCTTTTTTCTCTCTTTTGGATGCATGACTGGCAGTTGTATAGGCACATGGTTTTCTTCTCCTCTATCTTTTTTTCTCTCCATTTGAACTTGAAGATTAAGATGGGAACTAGAGATCAAATTGATCTGAGTTTCCAATAAAACCTAAATTCCTAAAAGGGTGGATCAACTTATGGAGAGGATTTCAAATTTTTTTACATCTATAAATACCTTTGGGGTATCATTGTAAAGGGGTCGGCTAATAGAAAATAGAATTGGCCGCCTGATAGTGATAGATAGGATTTTTACATTTTTATAGAGATACATTGTTACAATTTTATTACAGTTGAATACAGATATAAATTTTTACCCAATATGGTTTTGGAATTGAGTTTTTATGGATAAGGTTGATGAATGATAGTCTATCTGTATGCCAGTGGTTTACTAAAGCATAAATGTTCCTTATGTGATGAAAATCATTAAAAGGAACCAGATTTAAGGATTATTTCATTAGGTTATCTGTGGGTTGAATTTATTGAAAGTCTGTTGATGTATGATCTTGGAAACAAATGAAAGCGTGTTGTTTATCTTTGAAATATATATGATGTGTGATTGTGATGATAAATTAAGCACCTTAGATGCATGCAATAGTATGGATTGATCTGTAAGTTGCATCATGATATGGTTTTCTTGATCTGATTGAAAGAATATTTGTTGATTAAGATATATGTCCAGATATTAGATAAGTTTTATTCATGTTTCATTGATATACGCCCGGATCTACCTTTTTCTTTTATTTTAAAACCTCTTTTTTTTCATTAAGAATAGTTCGATGAATCAACCATTGCTTGCATTCTTAATCACCGGTAAATGCCCCTTGAATATTACAACTGCATGGACCAATTGAGTGATGCCAGACAGTTGAGAACCAACTAACAGGACCTTGGGAGTTGGGCTACTATATGTTGTCTTTCTTTTTCAGGAGAAATAGAATAGAGATATTTTGTTTAAACGTTGTTTGTGTCATTTTCACCATCAACACCTCCTTCATTTACTTTCTAATTTGATCTAATTTATGCCAACCAATAATGAACACTCATAGATTCGTAGTATTCTTACTAAATCCAAAAATCCTCGACTCTTTAAAGCTATAGGTTACTATCAATAAGGGAGATTCTCTCAATCCTCTCTATCCCTCAAAGTTTTATAGCTATTTTGTAGGATGAAAGTATATATTAGTTATTCTTCCTAACCTTCCTACATAACCTGATTGCATAACTTCTGCAATCCAAGGGGATATAATAATAAGTTGTTGGTTTAGGAGTTTCTAACTCTAGGGATGACTCTTATCTAGCCGCAAACTTAAACAAGTTTCTAGGGATCTTCCCTTCCTTTTTATTTCTTCGTGTTCTTTCTTCTTGTCATCATGACATAAGAACTTTTCAACCATTATCTTTCGATAAGGTTTATGCATTGTTTGTGTAAGGAGCTCATAGGTTCCAGAGTTGAACCTGGCAGCTCTGATACCACATGTAACAACCCTGATGTTCTTCACGGTAAAATTTCCAATGTTTTCACCTCAAGTGATTAAATCATGATTTCATGACATAGAAATACAAAAATTTCTTCCCATAATGTAAATTACATGCATAATTGAAATAACTAATTCCAAATTGTCAATTGCATTTTAATGTAATTTTATAAATCTTCTCAAAACATAGATATCATATTGAATGAACTTAAATAGATGATTCATGATTACATCCTTACACATAAATGGGTATAAGATACATACACAGCTCAACTGATCTTTTAAGCAATAGTAATAGATGGTCTAGGAATCTTCCTTTCAAATATATTGGTCTTTTGTCTCTTTTCTAGGAGGAGAAGCATCACTCAAGCACTTTTCTGCCAACCACAGACTCATATGCAATCCCCCACACATCTATCATAGATAGATGACCCTACCCTTTGACAAAGAGACTGGTTGAGTAACCCCGTACGAAAAACCACTCTGAGCTTAGTGTTGTGCCCTACATGACTAGAACTTTTAATCCACACAATCTGCAACTAGCATGCACTAAATAGACATGGTGAACTGATAGTGGAGCCAAAGGAAATCACACTTTTTTGGCCAAAGTGTTCTCACTCAGTACTTTGAGCAATGGTCATTATATTCACCTACATTTTATTAAGCTCTACTTGACTTAAGGACACTATAAACTATGCATCGATATTTCCTCCAATGTGTAACCCTTAACCTTAGAAATAGCATACTCCCTTTTCCAAAGATACAATGGTAACTCTACCAATAAGCCCAAGCACTAGTTACTCCTTCAATTGATATTTCTATCCTAGGTATAACATGTGAGCTTCTATTCTTTACAAAAGACCATCCAGTCTAAAGTATTTTATAATCTAGAGTATAGCTACATAAGCCTTATCATAATCATGGATTAAATAACTGACTCCACTCATTAAAATATCACACAATAAGTGATACCCATTTAAGTGTATAGCCTTAACATTGAATGACCTCATTCGAAGAATTGTCATATCAATAGATGATTCCATTCAAGAGTTTAATCCATTTATCTAAAAGGGTTTAAGCTAGGAGGCTACTCTTTTCAACTTGACAACTTTTTATTTAAGAGTACATTGCCACCAATCAAGCAACAACTCTAACTCACTAGGTTTTAATATACCTTTCAACCTAGGAGTAACCCGCTAGCTATTCAGTATAATCAAATCACTTTAGCTATGAGTAACCCTTAAGCTACATTTGTTTAATCATATCTAGTATATTAATACCTATGACAAACAATTCCTCCTATTATGGAGTAATTACAAGAACTTCACTAAACAATATAAACAACTTCTATTTTTTTTTCAAAGCAATACTATTTTTCCCTAAATGTAAGTATTCACAATAGACTATTTAAAGAAATCATGAAACAATCTTTCAAAAACTAAGACAAATAAAGGAAGATTATCCCCATGCCTTTATTTTCTTATCCAATTGACTGGATGCAACTGAGCAACTTTCCCAGAACAAGAACCAGCTTAGCTTTGACTTCTCAAACAAGCCACAATAGCCTCTATCTCACAAGTTGATAATATACTTCACTCAATGTGCTAAAATACTCTCACAAATACTCAAAGTTCTCTCTCAAAATATAGCAGAATAATGAAAATAAGAAATGTAGATATATTGTATAAGAAATCTTGTGGAATGTGTCCCAAGTAAAATCTCAATCTCACTATTTATACAACAGATTGGAGACCGCTCAACCTATAGAAAAGGGATGAGTTTTGATAGCGAAATTCACTCATATCAACTCACTCAACTTATCAAAATGGTGGCAACAAGTTGAGAGTGTACTTAACAAACTAAAGCTACAAATCACCCTCTAAACTTGACATCAACACAAAACCATTTCAAAACAACACATGATAAAAATAAGGTATTCAAATTTCTCTTAAAACATACTTCTACAAAAAACATAATGCATGAGGTGGCGCCAAAGCAAGTAGAAACCTTTGTACAATTGGTGTGACTTTTCCCATATTTGAATCGGTCAATAATTCAAATACAACACCTTGCATAAGTCAACTCAGTCTAAGATTAGTTGCCATGTCTCTTAAAATTGATTTGACCAATTCATCGACTTGGAGAATGCTTTCCTATCATTCAACATTTGTATTTACTTTGCAGTTGATACTCAATTCACTGATGTAGCATCTAAAGTAAATATAGTTTAATAAGTCAAATGTATTTAATCTCAATGCACTGACTAAGTCATTCTCTTCAAATTGACTTACCTATTGCGCTTTATTTTGCACATAACATGCCCTTTATTCATTTCCAATATGTGATATATTCGGCCCTTATTCTTTCCATTCCATTTGTTGTGCTTCATATGAATGATCTATCATTTATTCATTGAGTGCTTCACTTGTAGCGCTATCATTATACAACTTGTACTAATGTTTAATTTCTACTTTACATAGTGTGTGACCTCCTCATTATTTCATACGCTCGCCATATATATATGTGTTTCATGCATTTCAAGGTATATCATGTGCTATTCATTTATATAGAACAACATAATATAATAATCATATATTCATACATTATATATATACTACATATATATAATATAGTATATACACATATTATATCATATATATTTACAAACATATATATAATATACTTTTCAAAGCGTCATTTTATATCTGAATACATGATATCCATTTACTGAGCTATAAATAGTATACATAATATACATAGAATCCAACGCTTATACATATATACATATATATATACACAAAAGCATTCAATGATATCGATATATATATATATATATATCATTACTTTCATATATACACAAGATAATAATAATATTATTATATAATATCGACTATATATATAAATATACACATATTCCTCTATGCTCATGTATACATACGTGTACATGTGTTTATGTATATATATATATACATTTCGATTGTAGAATCAAGCACATACATAATTACTCTTATCGATAGGAGATATATGTGTGATGTATATATTCAAATACATACATTCCACAAGAGTTTACCTTATTGGTACAAGCATAGAAATATAGGGAAGAACTCATAAGTTCCAAACATATAAACATCATCCTAGCATGCATTCAATAGTAATCAAGACCCTTACTAATGTAAATACTCATGCTAAGGATGGCTTACCAATTCCCAACATAATGACTAGACTTAACCAAGCTACTATGAGTGTGTGTATGTATAAGCCCAGATAGGTTACATTAATAGTTACCCGACCGAGATCTTCTCCTGAGTGATACTTCCCCTCCACCTGGAGGAATGAACCTATCCCTGCAACCATCTGAACACATTCAAATGGTAGTTAGATGTTCACAATAAAAGCATATGCATCATAACTTTAGCATATTCATATAGCAATAAGTGTAAACATATTTACTCTTTCAAATGAATTCTAAGCATTTAACAATACTTTCACATAATGCCTATTTTAGTATTCCACTCTTTTAACAAGCATATCAAAATCATGATTGCATTTACCAACCTATTAAGCCATGAAGGTAAAAGTAAATAAGTAATAACAAGATGGGTTGTAACATATATATCCATTATATATATATTGATTCAATATTGTACAAAACCTAATCGATGTCTGCTCTCACCCTACCCATTTTGAGATCTTGGTGATCAAAAGGTGTAAGTTTCATGCATTTACATTGTGAATTGTATTTTCAATATCAACATGGACAAAAGATTCACAATCAAAGGTTTTCATTACCTTTTTACCTATCCATGCCTCCTCTAGAATTCCACCATCCAAAGGATTTGAAGGTCTTTTGTTTATTAAATAAACAACAGTATGCACAACATCTACCCAAAACTATAAGGGTAGTTCAACATGCAATCTAATGCTCCTTGCACGCTCCATAATGGTCCTATTCATCCTCTCAGACACACCTTTTTCTTGTAGGGTTATAGGAATCATTTTCTACCTATGGCTTCCATTGTATGAACAATAATTTTTAAATTCTTTTTTGCAATACTCACTTCCATTATCAAATATGATACACTTCAACTTTTTTCCTGTCTCATTCTCAACCAATGCTTTCTACTTTTTAAAAGTTTCAAATACTTCTGATTTTTGTTTTAGGAAATGCACCCATTTTTTCTTAGTTGCATCATCAATAAAATTAACATAATAATAAGAGCCACCAAGAGAAGATACCTGATTTGGTCCCCATACATCTGAATGTATAAGCTCTAATTTCTCACTCTTCTTCTCTTTCCCAACTTTGAGAAATCAAACTCTTTTCTATTTTCCATAAACACAATTTTTGCAGAACTCCAAGTCAATCTACTTTAGACCTAGTAGCAAATTTACAGAGTGAAGGATCTTCATCCCTTTCTCACTCATGTGCCCAAGTCTATGGTGCCACAATTCTATTTTTGTCCTTGCAGCAAGTGCTCCAACTATCTCAATAGCAATTGTTTCTGTAGCAACTAAGATAGAATAAGTATTACCAGTACACAAATATAATGTTCCTACCTTTTCACCTTTAGCTACTACTGATGCACCTTTAGTGACCTTCCATACTTTGTTTATAAAGGTAACTATGCAACCTTCACTACCTAGTTGTCCTGCAGAGATTAAATTTCTTCTCAAATTTGGAACACGCCTTACCTCCTGTAGAAATCATTCATTTCCATTTTGCAACTTGATTTTTATTTTTCCTTTTCCAACAATCTGGCAGGGTTCATCATCATCCAAAATCACCTTGAACATAATCTAAAAATAATTCCTATGGCGTGTGGCATGAAATGAAGCCCATGAATCTATTACCCAGGAATCATTAACATTATCTAAACATAGAATTAAAGCATCCTGCAATTTATTACTTGCAACATTAGCTTCCTTACTGTCATCATGTTGTTCGTCTCCTTGTTTTCCTTTTCGAGACCAACAATCAAGTATCTTGACTTTCTACAGTGCCAACAATCCATTTTTCCTCTAGATTTAGATTTGCCTTTCTTCGACTTCCCTTGTGACTTCCCACGATTTGTTGGGATTTTTCCTGTCTCCTTTGTTCTTCCCCTGTTCTCTACAGTCAAACCATTACCCGATGTTGAAGTCTCACTTGTGCTTTTCTGTCACATTTGCTTGCTAAGGATAACACCAACAACATCATCAAATTTTAATCTATTTGAACCAAGGATAAAGTTACTTACAACCATTACCAAGCTATTCCAACTTTTTGGCAAAGAACATAAAACCAAGAGAGCCCTCACCTCTTCATCCAAATTTGGAAATGAGAAGGGAATAATTGGATACACTTGGTAGCCTTTCTTTTCAAAAGGCATTAAAAATTAGGAACATAGTAGATGGGTTCAAGAGGATAGGTATTTGGCCTCTTAATCCAAATTTATTGGACAACAACATGAGGGTTAGCGAGACTTTTCAGTTTGCAAGCCCTGAGGAAGCATCTATTGCAGAAAACATTCTAAGCCTCTCCAACAATGGTTTGCTAGTAAATGAGGGTGATTGTACAAATGGAACATCAAAACTTGGAGATCAACAAAGGCCACTTGAAGCAATTGAATGTGCAGACCACCAAAGTCCACCAAAAACTTCAAGTTTGTTAGAACACCAATCACCACCAACATCATTTTTGGAAGAGAAAAATAGTATTGCAGACATCTCTCTTTCCCTACCAACTCCACCCGAGGAGCCCTCATGGTTGTTAGAAGGTGTTGTTAATCTTGGTATTGATTTGCATGTGGATCTAGACCAAAGTCTTACAATGCCATCTCCACCACACAACATGGGTCCAAATACTATAGTTCATTTCTATGTTGATTAGGGAGATAGTCAATCTGATCAGTTAGGAGATGAATTGGATGATATAATTATTCAGGTGCAAGAAACAAATAGTGAGGATTCAATGGAGCTATTGGGAGGCCAAACAACTTCAAAGATCTTGCAATTCTTCAAGCTACCTGTTCATGTAGTCAAAGAAAAGTATAATATGGTAGTTGACCATGGGATTAAACTACCAAGAGGATCCCAAATCCTGACTGTTGATGACTACTTGGTGTTGCTAACTGAGCAAGAGGATAGGAAGAAGGAAATCCAAGAACTAAAAGAGGGGAAGAAGGAAAAAATTAAAGAGTGCAGGATAGAAAGAATTGCAACAAAAGATCTCAAGGCTCTATCGAGAATTGAAAAGGAACAACAATGAGTAGCAACAGAGGTTGAAAAAGATCTGCACAAGAAGGAGAGGGAGAAAAAAATGGAGCAAAAAAGGATGGAAAAGGAAGCTGCAAAAAAGGAAAAATAATTGGAGAGGGCACAAAAAGAGGTAGCAAGGGAAAGGTTACTCAACAACCCTATAAATCTCTTTCATGACCGTCATAGGATATTCATAGATTTTGTGTCTATTCAATGCCACCAATATTGTCCAACCTCACCTACCCCAAGCATCAACCAACTATTTCAAAGTTGGAGTCCTTCTCGATCATAGGCCACAAACAACACAAAAGATAGCTTCATTTTAGATTTCACTTTTCTTAGTTTTTTAAATTGATTAGAATGTTATGTATGAAATTTTTTGTTGTAAAAGTTTTGATGGATTCCAAACAAGGTATGAATTTTTTTGTTTTGAAGGTTTGTAACTTGAAACAATAGTATGATTTAAATACAAACAACATATTCCTACATGTTATAGTCAAAGAATGTTAGAGTAACGAGTAACTGTAATTGAAGAACCAACAAGCCATACATCTAATTAAGTTGAATGTAAATGAAGAAGGCTATAGGAAACTTATGTATCTATCTATCTCTACAATATATAACTATATATACATATACATATATACAACTCTAGGAAACATATGTATCTATACATTTAATTAAGTTGAATGCAAATGAAGAAAGCTATAGGAAACATATGTATCTATCTAATTATGTACATATATGTATCATAATGTTGTATCATGTTGTTGTTTGAAGTTATATAGAAAATTTAGTATGTTGTACCACAAAGGGTTGGAAATATTTATACCATACTGTTGTTTGAAGTTATATATAAATTTGAGTATGTTGTATTAGAGAGTGTTGGTAATATTTGTACAATAATATTGTTTGAATTTATATATACATTTCATAATGCTATATTAGAAACTGTTTGAAATATTTGTACCACAGTGTTGTATGAAGTTATATATAAATTTTATAATGCTATTTGAAAAATGGTTATAACAGAAGTAGGAGTCATCCATTATCATAGTAAGTTGTAAGGGAGAGGGGCCGATATTTACAGTCACTGTAATTGAAGAACAAATAAAACAAACATCTAATTAAGTTGAATGTAAATGAAGAAATTTATAGGAAACTTACGTATCTATCTATCTTTGAAATACACACATATCAATATGTATATATATATATATATATGTATATACATCCATATCCATATGTATATATATATATGTATATAAATATGTATATACATATATGGCAGGTGCATGGAAATGGGTAGCCATTTCGTGGCCACATTCAATTTTTTGTTTTGAAAAGTCATAACGCACTTGTGTATTGTTTGTTAAAAGCAAAAAAAAAAGTGAAATGCTTTCATTTTCATTTAGACTATTTTTTCTTCTCCCTGCGGTTGAAACCCCCATTTTTCGTGTTTGCGTTCTAGGAGGAGCCATTCAACAAAATTCTTTACCAAAAATTGCTATTTCTTCGCAATGATGGCTCCCCGATGATGAGTAGGTGTGAGAGGTAAGGATTGTTTGATTTTTGTTTTGAATTAGTTAGTTTTAGGTTGAATTTGATATATATTTGTTTGAATTTTTAGGAGATGCAAATCAACCTACAAACCCTCAAGATCCTCAACAAGAAAAACAACTAAATCCTCAAGAACAAAATATTCAAGATCAAAATCAACCACAACAACAACCTCCTCCACCAATCACTCAACCCCCTCCTGGCACTCAACAAAACTTAATGAGTGAAATTGAGAACAACAAAAAGAAAATTGAGGATTTAATCAGTAGGTTGAGTGATCCAAATGGTTCAACCGTAGAAAGAATGACCCTAGCAAATTCATTGAAAGATATGCTAACAAATGTAGATTCAATTAGCAAACAAATAACTGGATGGCAAGATAGGAGGCAAGCGACTAGGGATTATTATGCAAATAAACTATCATATAAAGATGTAAAGGATTTACAAATTACAAAAGGTGATTTGTGCTCACTATTCACTGACCCACGCACAAATCAAAATCTTACCCTCAATGCAAAGAGGTTTCTTATTTATTAGTGCCACCACCAAAAAATTAGGGACCAGTTTTATGATAGGTGGTACATGGTATTCGATTACCCGCCATGCAACAATTGCGAAGTCCCGCAATATTTCCTTAGGAAACTATACAGTGAGTTCATATTGAATAAAATCCCAAATTATTTTGATATGAGGGATTTCCAGGGGAGAGGTGGGGGGTCGGCTCAAGATAGACCCGGTGCATAGCCAAATCCTATGCGGCAAGGTAGATGAGCTTTCGCTAGGCCACTTTGTGAGAACATTTTTATGCCTTCCATCGCAAAGGAAAGTGCTGACGTAGAGATATTGTAGGCGATCAACACTTTGAACTAGACTATCATCCATCATACTAGCCCTATTCTACAACACCATCCAGGGGAGTCTCTGAGTGGTGGCCTTCGAACCCATGTGTGTCAATCTTGCAGGGCGACTTGTTCATATGACCCCACCGACACTCAGGAGGCTACTATGCATGATCCATCCGTAGCTATGGAGATGGAGAGGGAAACTAACATATTGCATGAGACATATGGCATTGATAGTCAGGTAAAAGTTAGCATGTTCACTGAATTTAATTTATTAAATTTCAATTTTGAAATGCAAGATTAACTAAAAATGTTTTATGATTTTAATAAAATTGCAGGGTCATAGTGTTGAGACTGGATACACCGACCCCCCACCTACTTATTTCTGTAGTACACCTATTGTTGGGGTATGTAACTAGTAAACAATTATAAATTTATTACATGTTAATAGCATTGTTTTACGAATGGTATTTTAATATGAGATTTTGGATGTTGAACAGGCTAATATTGGAGGTTTCGAGGGAACACTTCCTAGTGGAAGTGGATTTACTCAAACCTACATAGAGGTAATAGAATAAATATTTTAACTAATGAATTGTACTTAATAGATTTGTGTAGTTTATATGCACATTGTTCATTACATTGAATAATTTGTTGTTTTATTTTCAGATGTTGCAAGCTAAAACACCTCTGAATGTGACGAGGACAATGGAGATTGGTGTGTCATCTTCTCTACAATCCTCGATGGCTTTGATAGGGGAGGTATGAGGAAAATTAGTAGATTTCAATTTACATTCGTTGTTATAGATATCAGTGAAAAATCAAACCATTATTGATTCACGTAGTTTAATTTCTATTTGTATGGTTTATACAGGGCTTGAGCATGCCTGAGCATGGGTGTGAGAATATTTCCCTTGTGGAGAGAGATCATGAGATCACGGTAAGTGATTATTTTGTCAAATATATCATTTTTTATAATGTAATTTCTATATATTCATATCTTTACTTGTTATTGTAACAATTAAAAATTCACCATGAACTAAACCCTAGGAGGAGCAATAGGAGCACTCCTCAAGCACAACAAAAATGAGCGAAAAACCTATCACCATCCAATAAAAAAAGAAAGGGAAATAATTTATTTCCAAAGCATGGAGAGTAATGAATTTTGATTTCAGAGCCCTTTGTCATATGCCTACATGGTAGTTTTATACATATTTTGTATTGGACATATTTGACATTGTATGCCTATATGGCATTCTCGTAAGCCTATATGGCTATTTTGTACATATATTTCATACTTATATCGACATATATTGATGTATTCCTATATGGCTATTTGGTTAATACAAATATCTTTTATCAATGGTGTCCATATTTGCATTCTAAATTGATTCAATAGATATGACATACGTGTATTCAAGTGTATACTTTACAACTTACGTGTATACTTTGTGAATTACGTGTGTTCCAATGTATACTTTGTGGATTATGTGTTTTCATGTGTATACCTTGTATTCATGCATATACTTTGTATTAATTTGTGTATACTATGTATTTGTGTGTATACTTCTTGAGGCTTACGTGTTTTTGAGTACTTGTGCTTCCCTTATTCAAATGTACATGGTTGAATTATTCATGTGTATAATTATTAATTGGCTAGCCCTAGCATTGATCATTTTTGTCCTTCATGGTTTGTCTTGAATATTAATTGATTGATGCTAAACAACTTTATCTAAAAGAAAAAAACACGTTTTCAATTGGTATTCCATGAAATGATTCACAAAAATATTCCAATATGTTCTTGATGTGTCACCATATAAACATGTCGAAAGATTTATATGTCAAATTTTTGCAATATTATTTATTGTATACGAAATGGACTCAGGAGAAAACAAGTTATAATTTATAATACAAATAATAAATTGACTCAACATTGTCCTAGACCCCCGAATAGGTCTATTTAACAAAGAAACACACTCTCAATCACTCTTCCAATTGCAAAGCACCATTGGTGATGCATAGTGGCTCAACCAAGTTATGATTTGACACAACTTCTCTCTAATATGCCCACTAAGACTCCAACATTCACTTGACTCAACAGGGTAACTCAACTACCCAACCATGGAATCTATCAAACCAGGCATGACCAAAACTTGGATCAGACTTGGAAACCTCCCAACATGACCAATCCAACTCAACACAACTCACCTTATGCTTGGGAACCACCTCTGACCTATCACTTCCAAACTAGGCTTCTTATTCCTTACTGCCTAACCAACTAGGACAACCAACACAAGAACCACTCAAAAGGAATTAACTAGACCAAGGACACTAGTTCAAGGAATCTTATACCGATTCCCACAAGTCCTCAAAGGCCCATGTCTTGACAACAAAAGACAAATCCATGACAGGCCAAAACAAAATGCTACCAGGTAGGCCTTATTAGGCTACTCCACACAAGGAATCAAGTACCTTGGCTCACCCCAACACCCCTTAGCCATAAACAGGTTCTTAAAAGCTTTTTAAACACATATAAAATTCTCCCAAGAACCCTTGTCACAAAACACTTATGAAAACAATCAAAAATCAAATTTTACACAAAATCAGGCCTGTGACATAGATATGTCAGGCCGAGAATGCCAAAGATCTCTCTCCCACCTTCAATAAATTCTCTTAAACCAGCATGGAATCAAAATATATATGGTACTCTTCCATTCCACCCAGATCTAGCCTTAGCACATGGTGGAGATGGAAGATATGAGGGAATTTCACTCAAAACCCTAGTTTTTGAGGGTTTCAGACCACTTGCAGAAAAATGATAAGAACTCTCATATTCCTTTGTTGTTTTGCACCAAACCAGCACCAAAAGAAATAAAAATCATCCCTCTTTCAATCCATGTCAGCCTTGGGACCGTATAGGAAAGCTACAGGTTGTACCAAGTACATGATCAACAAGTTTGTATAAAAAATTAGAAAATCAAAGAACAATGTGAATAATTCTTATTAAATCTTCTCCAAAAGTTCAACAAAAATCTCCATTCGAGCCTCTCAAAGCTTTACATAGTTTTTCACAGCCTTCTCTAACTGATCCATGCCCTCAACTAACTAAAAACAAACTTTCAAAACAAGTAACCATTGCATTTCAAATTTGTTGCTTTAAGCAACTTACAAATTTGCAACTTTAGTCTCCTCCAACCTAATGACTACAACTAATGACCTATAAATCCACAAAAATTGCTTATAAATAGCCTTATTACATCAAAAAAACTCCATTCTTGCACAGTCCTATACAAACTCACAAATTTTCCTTCAAAGGCTATAAAGACAACTTCTAGTGTAAGATTGAAATTTTCACATATTTTATCACTAAACCCAAATTCACCCTAAAACATACCTAATGGTCTTAATTGACCTTATTCAAGACAAAGCATGCTGAAAATACCCACAACAATCTATTGACCAACTTATTCACCATTAGATAATCAAATATTGAGGGTGAGGTGTAGGTGCTCATGCACCAATTGGGCAACATTGATCATACACTTTTTGTGTGGAATACTTGGACTTCTCAACCATCATTTGTATGCTTCTCTTTTCCATTATTTTGCATGTCATCATAAGGGATCAAGTTGGTTGAATGCGACTCAGATCAATTCCATGTGTTTGGTTGCGAAAGAGGACCATGCCTAGCGTAAATGTACCTATCGAGACACGTTAGAGAAGTTACTTTGGTCACATGAATTGCAAAACAAAAGTTGCACCACTTTGCAACTTTACACTGCTTAAATTTGACACTTTTTCTATCAAGTGAAAATTGGGCACCACAGGAAAACAACTCTGAGATAACAAAAACTGAGAGAGGTTACCGTAGAGGGGCCCAACATGATCCCATAGGCTCAGAAGGAGAGGTCGTAAGTGTCACGGTTTCCGAGTAATAGATCATCAAAGTTTGCTTCCCTTTTGCACTTTGGACCCTTAAGGGATCGATCTGGTTGAACATAGCTTAGAGCGATTCAACGTGTTTGGGTGCAAAAGAGAACCATGCCTAGCATAAAAATACCTATTCAGACACGTTGGAACAGTCTGTTTGGTCACATGAGTCGTAGAACGAAAGTTGCACCACTTTGTAACTTTGCACTGCTTGCATTTGACACTTTTTCCATCAAGTGAAAATTCGCCGCCACGGGAAAACCACTTTGAGATAGCCAACACCGAGAGAGACTTTTGTAGAGGATCCCAATAAAATCCTGTAAGATTAGATGAGAAATTTCTAAGCATCACGGTATCCGAGTAATAGCATATTGAAGTTTGCAACCATTTTGCACTTCAGACCCTTAAGGGATCAATCCGGTGGAATGTAGCTCAGAGCGATTCCATGTGTTTCGGTGTGAAAGAGGACCATTCCTAATGTAAAAATACCTATTTGGATGCATTGGAATAGTCTGCTTGGTCACATGAGTTGTAGAGAAAAATTTGCACCACTTTTAAAACTTGGCACAACTTGAATTTGATACTTTTTTCACCAACTGAAAATCCACTGCCACGGGAAAACCACTCTGAGATAACCAAAACTAAGGGAGTTTTTTTGTAGAGGGGCCCAACGCGATCCTATAAGATCAGATGATAAGTTTCTAAGCATCACAGTATCTGAGTAATAGCATGCTAAAGTTTGCATCCATTTTGCACTTTGGACCCTTAAGGGATTGATTCGGTGGAACATAGCTCGGAGCGATTCCGCCTGTTTCAATGTAAAAGAGGACCATGCCTAGCGTAAACATACCTATTTATATGTGTTGGAATAGTCTACTTGGTCACACGAGTTGTAGAGTGAAATTTGCACCACTTTGCAACTTTGCATAGCTTGAATTTGCCACTTTTTTCATCAAGTGAAAATCTGCCACCACAGGAAAACCACTCTGAAATAGCCAAAACTGAGAGAGGTTTTTGTAGAGTGGTTCAATTTGACCTTGTAGGATTGGATGAGAAGTTTCTAAGCATCATGATATTCGAATAATAACATGCTAAAGTTTGTAGCCATTTTTCACTTTGGACCCTTAAGGGATCGATCCGATGGAACATACCTCAAAGTGATTCCGCGTGTTTGGGTGTGAAAGTGGACCATGCCTAGCAGAAAAATACCTATTCAAATGCATTGGAATAGTCCGCTTGGTCACACAAGTTGCAGAATAAAAGTTGTATCACTTTGCAACTTTGCACTGCTTGCATTTGACGGTTTTTCCATCAAGTGAAAATCCGTTGCCATGGGAAAACCACTCCGAGATAGCCAAAATCGAGAGAGTTTTTGTAGAGGGGCCCAAAATGATCCTGTAGGATTAGACGAGAAGTTTCTAAGCATTATGATATCCGAGTAATAGTATGTTGAAGTTTGTAGCCATTTTGCACTTTGGACCCTTAAGGGATCGATCTGGTTGAATGTACTTCGAAGTGATTCCGCGTGTTTAGGTGAAAAAGAGGACCATGATTAGTGTAAAAATACCTATTCAAATGCGTTGGAATAGTCCACTTGGTCACACGAGTTGCAGAGCAAAAGTTTCACCACTTTGCAACTTTGCACAACTTGAATTTGACACTTTTTCCATCAAGTGAAAATCTGCCGCCACAGAAAAACCACTCCAAGATAGCCAAAAATGAGAGAGGTTTTTGTAGAGAGGCCCAACACAATCCTCTATAATTAGATGAGAAGTTTCTAAGAATCAAGGTATCCGAGTAACAATATGCTGAAGTTTGCAGCCATTTATCACTTTGGACAATTAAGGGATCGATCTGGTTGAACGTAGCTTAGAACGATTCCACGTGTTTGGGTGTGAAAGAAGACCATGTATAGCATAAAAATACCTATACAAACATGTTGGAACAATCCTCTTGGTCACATGAGTTACAAAATGAAAGTTGCACCACTTTGCAACTTTGCACTGCTTGCATTTAACACTTTTTCCATCAAGTGAAAATCCTCCGCCGTGGGAAAACCACTCTGAGATAGCCAAAATCGAGAGATTTTTTTGTAGATGGGCCCAATGCGATCCTATAGGATTAGATGAGAATTTTCTAAGTGAAATGGAATAAGTTTTATGGGGTTTGTGTTGCTGCCCCTGTATATTTTGATGGAAAAGGGCATGAAAAATGAGGTTTCAACCTAGGGTTTGATAAAATATTGCATGTAGAGTTTGGGTGTTTGTCTTTTCAATTTTTTCAGGTTATTTTAAGAAGGTCTGAGGTGGTGGCATGTTCTGGTAAGGTGTGGAACCATTCCTTTCAATAAACCCTCTTTATACTAGCATAAAATAAGGGTTTTGGTTTGGCATGGTGGAGTGAGTTTCTCTTGAGAAAAATTGTGGATCTGAGGGTTTGGATACATGATAATTTCTGCCCCAACAATTTTTGGGGGTTGTTGAATGTTTAAAGGTATGTTATTTTGTAAATTAGGCCTAGTTAGCCTAATGAGGATAACGAAGAAGGTCATTTTTTATGCACATGTTCCAAGATAGTCACTATTGATTTTGAAGTATGTGTTGTAACTCAATGATAGCTATCTAGATCAGTCATTTTTTTGTGAAGTCATTTGAGAATTTTTCCTCAAAACACCACTTCGAGCCACATTTTTCACTTGGAAATTCATCATAAAACCCTGTATCAACAACCCCACCTTTGTTTCTTGAATTCCCCTGCATAGATAAACACACACATACCTAAAAAATCCTAAGAATAACTTACTCCACTGATCTAACCTATCAAATTTGGTGGAGTAGTCATTATTGGTTATCTAAACTCTCAAAACCCCAATCTTGAGGGTTTACATACCGAGTTGAGAAAAATCAGTTCAAACTAATGATAAACTCAATAAATACCCTCCTTAATAGATTGAAATGAAATATGCTTCACTATTCTACCTTAAAAAACAAGATCAAGGCCTTAAACTACTGTACAGGCCGTACAAGTTAATGAACATTGAAAAAACTCATAAAATCACTAAAATAGGGATTTTATTGATTATAAATATTCAAGATTACAAAAGATCTTCGTTTTGCTCGACCTTACATTATATCATTTCTCTAATCACCTAATGACTTCTTTGAGACTTTGAATACATTACATATGACCTTCACATGACCTTTTTCACATTGTTTACATTTCAAAATTCAAATTTTGCATATTTTCCTATTGAAGGCATTTAGAGATCAAGGTGCTATTGCACTAGACATGAACTCCAAAATTATAGTATTTGAGTAAATCTCATTACAATTCCTTAGGTGCTTTGTTTCACATATATTTTACAATGTCACCCATACATTCAAGATTCTCTTTAAATGTTTACATCATACGTGCTCATTATGAGGTTAACTTCAATTGAGAAAATTGAGATTCCCTTGCTATACTTCACATGTTATTTTATAATGGCTTGAAATCAGAATTGAGATTTGTCAAGATCATAAAAATAAGGATGTTGCATTGATTTTTTGAATGATATTCTCTTTGATGGCTCATAAATCAACATTTTTTGCAATGAGAGATCAATCAATTTTTAGTAGTTTACTTATAACTACACAAAGTAAAAGAGAAAAAGAAAGAGCATCCAAAATGGAATGAAATGAAAATAGATGGAAGGCACTTACAAATAGTTGAAATCTTGCGATCTCATTTAGCCTTTCAAAGAAGAATTTCCAAATCTTATTAGTATATCTTCTACAAGTGCATGCTGGAATCTTACCTTCCATGTGCTGCAAAATATCCTCATCAATACTAATCAAATACTTTGGATTTCTACAAAAAATTATAGGTGGTGTTCTCCTAGGTACATACATCTCAACATCAGGAATTTCATCAATATTTAATTGAGGTGGGCTAAATTGCATACCTTCGATCGAGGGTGGAGAAGAAGATATACCTTGAGGTTCATGTGGGGATGATGGCATACCTTCTTCATCAAATCCGAGTGATGATGTACTCTCAACTTGAAATGTGTTGCATGGTGTCCAACAATATTCACTTGCGATAGATGGCGTCCCTCCATATTCACTTGCAGTAGATGGTGTCCCTCCATATTCACTTCTGGTAGATGTTATCCCTCCACATTCACTTATGCTTAATGGTGTCCCTTCATATTCACTTGTCATAGAGGGTGTGTCTCCAAATACGGTATCTAAATCTGTCTTACCACGATGCTTTCAAATTCGTGAATTTTGTGCTGCCAATTCCTTTTCTCTTTTTGATGGTTGAGGTTCCTCTTCAATTGGCTTGTTTTCATCAATCGTTCCCAATTTTTGCTTTTCATGATATGCCGCCATCTGAACTCTCTCCTTTGCTTTGAAGGTTTCCTTCTCTTTGTCTGTTAGTTTCCTCTTTGTAATTTTATTTGGAATGGCAGATAATTTTATCTATAGCATGGAAAAACATACAAAATGTCAACTTATGTCATATACATGTATACAAACTGTGGAAGCATACATGGTGCGGGAGCACCATTAAATGAAAATTGTCAATTCAAGAAGTTGTTGTCTAGGCTTTAGGAAAATATCGGTGCAAAGAATGATTATGAATATTTTAAGGAAGATCATCAATAAATAGGTGAGGGAATGTTGTTTGTGTGCAAGGGAGGTCTAAAAGGGTGTTGGGCATGAAGCCCTAGAGTGAAATTTTGAGTTTTCCATGATATTTTGAGTGGTTTTGATATGCTAAAGTGTGTTTTGCATTGGGGAAGCATGGTTTATTGTTGAATTGAGTTTTTGTAGACAATTTTAGACCTGTTTTAAGTATTCATAAGATTGTGTGAGGGTTGGATGTGTGTTTTTCAATAAACCATTAGTTTCTTGGGTAAAACAGAGGGTTTTTGGTGCATGTGAAGATGGGTAAAAGCAACTTTCTTGTTTTTTTTGAGTCTAAGATCTTGATCTATGTTAAATAAGGTCTATGATACCACTCTTAATATGTATTTAGTTATTTTGAGTCATTCTGGGTGTTTAGGGGGGAGATTTGGCTTGACATTTGCAAAAAATTGCATTTTTGGAAAAGTTGTCAAGAGATAAGTTAGTTAAGAAGTTACAAAACAAGTTAGATATGTTGGCAGAGTATGTTGTATGCCTGGAACCGGGTTGATGCAGAGTGGTGGGAACCCAAGATACAAATTGACACATCTTCTCTCAATTATGCCAACCAAGACATCAACCTTCAATTGACTCAATAGGACATCAGGGTTACTTATCAACCATGACTCTTCATTATGACTCCAAATTGAAATTTGATTCAGGAAAAGAGTGTAAACACCTTCAAGATTTCAGAATCTTGATATTTAACCACCTATAAAAAGAAGATCAAACAAACTCTTCTAAAAGCCACTTTTGACCCAAAATTGCCTTGTAGGCTTCACAAACCAATTTTAGGGATTTTTCTCACAAACCTCCCAAAACACCTGTCAAAAAAATGATTAATATAGATATCCCTTTCAGTGGTATGAGACATATAAAAAATCTACATATTACTCTTTTAAGATACTTTCCTCAAAATGACAAATTTCACTATTTTAGGGCCCAAATTAGCCAATTTTACAAAAGGGACCCCCTAAAGAACCCACCACCAGGCCTCCATGACTGAAAAAAGTCTTGTCTTAGGTTTCAAAAATAACAATTATTAATGTTTGAGGACCCCAAGTACTCATTCATGCAACAAGTTTCAAAACCCTTTCTAGAACCTAGGAAATAAGGGTTTTTAGGCCTCCTTATTGAAACTCTACCTTCCACAACTTCCCAATTCAAACCAACTACCTATAAACCTCTATATAGGTCCCCCCAAGCTTAAGAAACCCTCATCTGCCCTCTGGAAATGCTGCACCCCTCTTTCTTAGGTCTACACCATTGTTTTCTATGAGAAAATAAGGTATTTCCCCTTAAACCAGCATCATTCATGAGGAAAATTTAAACATGTTCTTCTCTACTCCTAACAACATCATAATTACATCCTACATGGTCACCCCACTAAGTCACAAAGAGCACAATAGGTGGGATGCCATCTAAGACATTAAATTGCCCTCAAACCCTTGATTGTCCAAGAACTCGATTTCTAGAAATTTATGAATTCCAAGCACAAAGTTCAATGAAAACCTCTTCAAAGGGAGCCAAATTAAATTAGGAAAATTCCTTTATGGAAGAATATCAATTTCACACCAAGACCTTCATTTGTCTTAAAAATTGCTAATATTGATGAATTTTGCTAAATAGGCAACATTATACAACTTTGTTGTCCAAGACACCTAAGACCACTCAAATACCTTAATTTCATCCCTAATACAAATTCTAGACTCTTGTCTTGCACTTCCATTTACAATTTGAATAATTTTCCTTCAAATATTATATGGCAAAATTGACAATTTTTTGAAGGAAGAGTGCATACTTGCACATTTGATCACCAAACTCATAAAATCCCTAAATACATGAAAGATTGGTCTATTTAGACCTTATTTTCAATAAAAGCTATGACAAATCATCTAAAAACTCTTGAACTCACCCAAATACCTTAAAGCAAATTGTCACCAAAGTAGATTTTGAAACATGGTTGTAGGTGCTCCTGTACCACGGGTTTGGAATACTACTAGGGGAAGCATGCTGAAAGGATGAATTTTGGTGAGATATTTGGAATGTGTATTTGGTTTATTTCAATCAATAACATGCTGATTATAGTGTCTTGGATGTCAGGATAAAGGTTGGTAGTTACCTTCCATGATTTGTTGTTATTTTGCCATGTAAGTTGCAGCATTGAGTTCTTCAATTAGTGAATCATGAACGAAATGAATGGTTCTGAATTTCTAATCATGTTTATGCTATGTTACAATCAATTTTATGATGGTTAATATATTTTTGAGTCTGACAAAGAGTTGAAGCCAAGTTCTAATGTTTTGTGGAAATATGAAATCAAGTGAAATTGAAGGATTTTGATGAAAAGATGACTGATTTTGTTGGTTGATCTTCTTCAATTTAAGTGAGGGTCAAAAGTACCCTTGATGATTTGTGGATCTTGGTAGATGCTCTGCATCAAGTTTAAAATGGTAATTGGAAAGTGTATATAATTGTGTAATTTAAAATGTGCATTGACAACCTAAGGTTATAATGACAAACAAACAATGATCAAAATGGAATATGCAAAAAAAATAAAAATGAAAGCAATCCATAATAGAATGAAAGAAAATGTGTAAAGACTTCACACACCTAAAAACCCAGACTTTCAAATGGAGGAGTTCAACCCAATTATGTAGCCTTAGCTTCTTCTTTCTTAAAAATTCACGACAATTTGACTTTTTCAAAAGCTTGTTCCCCTCCAAACTTCAATTGTATATCAGTTTTCAATGGAATTCAAACTTGAATATGTATTTCAATGTGGAACTCTGCTATTTCAGGCAAAGGTGGTAGAAAGATCATGGAAAAGGTGGTGGAATGTGAATAACATGCTTGCACACTTCACAACATCATCAAAAAGCCACTTTTTGTCAGAGCACGCGCAAAACCAGGAGAATATGCAGAATGTGGGCCTTGACATCATGGGTATATTGAGTTTTTTTACCATGTTTAGTGGAAGATAAAATGTGCTCGCGTTATAATGTGAGCAAGCTATTTCTTGCTAAAACGGTAACATCTCTGCTTCTTCAAAACGCACTCGCATTATATGAAATATGGTTTTTTAAATAGATTTCTTTTCTCCCTCTTTGTCTATACCCTCTATCCTAATTATATCTCTCTCCCATGTACCTTTATAGTAGAGGAGATAGAGGTGTGTGTGTGAGAGAGAAACAAAGAGGTAGACATAGAGGACAAATATATAGTAGAGAGGGAGGTAGGGTTGAGGGTATAATTGTTTTAGGGTTTAAGGGGTCAGGGTTAAAGGTAGAGGGTGTATGGTTGAAATAGAGAGAGAGAGAGAGAGAGAGAGAGAGAGAGAGAGAGAGAGAGAGAGAGAGAGAGAGAGAGTGGGAGAGATGGAGATAGAGAGGGAGGGAGAGAAAGACTGGGACAGAGATAGAGGGTATAAGGTTAAGAGTTAAGGGTTTAAAGGATTAAGGGTTTAAGGGTTAAGGGTTTAAAGGGTTAGGGTTAAGGATATAGGGGAGATAGATAAGAGTGAGAGAGAGTTGGAGAGAGGGAGAGGGAGAGAGAAGGAGGTAGAGGGAGGGGGAGAGAGAAGGGGAGAAAGAGATAGTGGGAGAGAGAGAGAGATGGAGAATGAGAGGGAGTGAGAGAGGGGGAGAGTGGGAGAAAGAGAGAGTGGGAGAAAGTGGGAGAGTGGGAGAGTGTAGAGGTTAAGAGTTTAAGGGTAGACCCTCTTAATCCCTCAACCCTCAACCCTTAAACCCTAATCCATCAACCCCTATACCCTCTTAATCCATCAACCCTCAACCCTTAAACTATAATCCCTCAACCCCTATACCCTCTTAATCCCTCAACCATCAACCCTTAAACCCTAATCCCTCAACCCCTATACCCTCTTAATCCCTCAACCCTTAAAACCTAATCCCTCAAACCCTATACCCTCTTAATCCCTCAACCCTTAAACCTTAAACCCTCAACCCTCAACCCTCAACCCTTAAACCCTAATCCCTCAATCCCTATACCCTCTTAATCCCTCAACCCTCAACCCTCAAACCTTAAACCCTAATTCTTCAACCCCTATACCCTCTTAATCCCTCAACCCTTAAACCCTAATCCTCAACCCCTATACCCTCTTAATCCATCAACCCTCAACCCTTAAACCCTAATCCCTCAACCCCTATACCCTCTTAATCCCTCAAACCTCAACCCTTAAACCCTAATCCCTCAACCCCTATACCCTCTTAATCCTTCAATCCTCAACCCTTAAACCCTAATTCCTCAACCCCTATACCCTCTTAATCCCTCAACCCTCAACCCTCAACCCTTAAACCCTAATCCATCAACCCCTATACCCTCCTAATCCCTCAACCCTCAACCCTTAAACCCTAATCCATCAATCCTATACCCTCTTAATCCCTCAACCCTAAAACCCTAATCCCTCAACACCTATACCCTCTTAATCCCTCAACCCTCAACCCTCAACCCTTAAACCCTAATCCATCAACCCCTATACCCTCTTAATCCCTCAACCCTTAAACCCTCAACCCTTAAACCGTAATCCCTCAACCCTTAAATCCTCAACCCTTAAACCCTAATCCCTCAACCCTCAACCCTTAAACCGTAATCCCTCAACCCCTATACCCTCTTAATCCCTCAAAATTCAACCTGTAAACCCTAATCCCTCAACCCCTATACCCTCTTAATGCCTCAACCCTTAAACCCTATTCCCTCAACTCCTATACCCTCTACCCTATAACCTCTTAATCCCTCAACCCTAAACCCTTAACCCTTAAACCCTCTACCATCTACCCTCAATCCTCTACCCTCTACCCTCAACCCTAATCCCCCAACCCTTAAACCCTTAAACCCACTTAGTAAACTCTCTACCCTAATCCATCAACCCTCTTGACCCTTAATCCCTTAATTCTTAAACCCCTAAACACTCAACCCTCAACCCTCAACCCTCAACCCTTAAACCCTTAAACCCTAAACTCTTAAACCCTCTACCCTAAACCCTAATCCCTCAACCCTTACACCCTTAAATCCAAGAAAACTCTCTACCTTAATCCCTAAACCATCAACCCTTAATCACTCAACCCCTATAGCTTCTACCCTATACATTGGACCCTCAACCCTCCACCCTCAACCTTAAACCCTCAATCCTCAATCCTCAACCCTCAACCCTCAACCCTTAAACCCCAAACCCTTAAACCCTCTACCCTCCACCCTATACATTAAACCCTCAACCCTCAATTCTCAACACTCAACCCTCAATCCTTAAAACCCAAACCCTCAACCCCTATACCCTCTACCCTTTACATTGGACCTTGAACCTAATCCTTCAACCATATACCCTCAAACCTAAACCCTAAACCCTTTACCCTCAACCAGGTAAACCCTTAACCCTAAACCCTTCACCCCTAAACCCTTAAACCTTCTACCCTATACCCTCAACCCAATACCCTCTACCATCAACCCTATTCAATCAACCCTCAACCCTTAAACCCTAATACTCTAGAAACCATCAACCCTATAGGTCCTCCACTCTAATCCCTCAACCCTATACCCTCAACCCTATACCCTCAACCCCTATCACTTTCTCTCAATCTATACATCTCACCTCTCCCTCCCTCCCTCCTACCCTCTCTAATTGTCTCTATCTACCCTATCCCTCTTTCTACGTACCTCTTGTTCAATCAATCCCTACCACCCTCTCTCGCTCCCTCTATCCATCTCTCTCTATGTCCCTCCCACTCTTTCCCACTCTCTCCCACTCCCTCTCTCTCCCTCTCTATCATGTCTCTCCCTCCAACCCTCTCTCTCTCAGGTCTCTCCCTCTAACAACCTACCTAGGTAACTCTCTCTTTGTCTCTCTCCCCTCTCTCTATCTATCCCTCCCACCCTACCTAGATAAGTCCCTCTCACTCCACCCCCTCTTTCTCTACCTCTATCAGGTCACTCCCTCCCACATCCTCTCCCTCTCTCATGTCTCTCACTCACACTCCCTCTCTCTCGCACTCCCTCTCACTACCTATCTCTCAAGTCTCTCCCTCTCACTCCCTCACACTTTAAAGTCTCTCCCTTTGGCACCCTACCTACATAACTTTCTCTCTCTCTCTCTCTCTCCCACCCTATCTAGCTAAGTCCCTCTCACTCCAACCCCTTCTCTCCCACTCCCTCTCTCTTAAAATCTCACTTCCACTCCTCTCCCTCTCTCCAGACTCTCTCTCTCTCTAAATTCTCCCTCCCTCTAAAGACATACATAAATACATACATACTTACATACATACAAGCATAATACATATGTACAGACAATCCTACATCCATACAAGCATACATACATACATGTGTATATGCAATCTTACATACATATAGGAATACATACAATATACATGCATTGATACATACAAGCATACATACATACATGCAAGCATGCATACATGCATACAAGACTACATGTACATACAAACATACAAATATATCAACATACATTCAATAGACTAGAATTTAACATAAACGAGGACATAACGTGAGCGCGTTATAACGCGCTCACATTATGTCCTAGTTGACATGTTTCCCGCAGAAGCAAAAAACCATGTCAAAACTGAGATATGCGCGCTCGTGTTATATCTTGATTTGGGAATCCTTGAATCTTAGGATTGGTATTTGCATTGGAATACTAACCAAAAGGCTTGGAGGGCATTCCCAACAACCAGAGACGTGTTTTTACAAAATCTACCATATTTCACATAATCGAGTTCGTGCTCACCATCAAGATTGCATGTTGTTCAATATTGAAAAAATCGAACACATGGGTAATGTTGGGTTCTCCCTTAGCTATCCAATGATGTAATTTTTTTCACTTTCTGACAATGTTAAGCCTTTCATCCATAATTTATTTTATTTGTATGTCTCTTTTTTGCCAAAAAGCAATGGTTTTTTTTTTCTTTTTTCTTTATAAATTAACCATTCATCGAATTTTCAAATAAATTACATTTTTAGAAACTACACTCCATTCTACAAATTTTAAAAAATAAATTAAATTTTTTTAATTAGTTTCCAAAATTTGTAGGGGTAGCACAACCAAAATTTTGTTTTTCAGGAAGTGTCCACTTCAAAAATTAGTAAAAAATCAAATATTCATTAAAAAATTATCAAAAAAATTGTGCATCAACTACATACTGTTAGCTAACTTCTGACCGTTGCGATTTTAAAATTACTAAAAAAAAGTTCACTGTATGAGGGTTGCACAAGAGTTGTTATGTTATATTTTTTTGACAAAAATATCACCAATTTGTGTATGTCCCTCTTTTGAACCCTTTAATATCAACCATTTTAAAAATAAATTAGTAGTATAGAAAGTAGACTCGGAACACTTCGATCCTTGTTTTTGTTCCATCTCAAAATTTTGAGTGTAACTATCCTCAATTTCACGTCCAAGATCAGTATTTCCCGATTTTAGGAAAAAAGTGGCCACTTAAGTCCCCTTTTTGGGAACTATCTTGGTGCACTTACCCATATATGTATATAAATATGAATATACATATGTATACATGTATTCATATATATATATATATTGCAGAGATAGATAGATACGTAAGTTGAATGTATACATACATATACATGTACATTTACATATACATATACATATACTGTACACCTATATCCCCAATTGTAACTCTTATAACATGTAGGCGATCAAGGGTATGTTTGCAATGAAACAAAAAATGCATGTTAGAGTATCACATCCCCAATTCTATCTTTCACAAATAAAAGAATGATACAAACTAAAACAACAAATTCATACATGTAAGATTGAGAGTAATTGAATAACATACTAACCATGCATCTAATTGAGTTGATTGCAAATGATCAAGGGTGTGTGTGCAATGAGATAAAAAAAATCATGTTATACTATCACATCCCAAATTTTAACTCTTACAAAAAAAAGAATGATTTGTAATTGAAACAACAAATTCATACATGTAAGAGTGAGTGTGATTGAAGAACAAACTAACCATGCATCTAATTGAGTTTATTGCAAATGATCAAGGGTATGTGTGCAATGAAACAAGCAATGCATGTTATACTATCAACATCGCCCTACCCACCATCATTCCCTTACCCTTAAGAAAACTATACATATACATATACATATATAAGATTATATGGTAATTGAAGAAAAAACTAACCATGCATTTAATTAAGTTGATTGCAAATGATCAAGGGTGTGTGTGCAATGAAATAAGGATGCATAACTCTTATACTACTATATCCCCAATTATAACTCTTATAACCCTTAGGTGATCATGTTAACTAATTATATATATGAATGTATTGACAATAAAAAATCAAATAAAGTAAAACATCATATTCGAACATGTGAGTGTAATTGAAGAACAAACAAACCATACATTTGATTATTGTTAATTATATCTCTATTCAATAATTCTTTAAGGAGAACTGATATTTCAAATGCCCTTTTAATGACAATCTATGTTTCAGATGTCCACAATTCTTATTCAATTGTGAATTGCAACATAGATTCCCATGGAAGCCCTTCGGAAAACCAAATCCCCTAAATGAATATCCCCAATTTTAACTCTTACAATTAAAAGAATGATATAAACTTAAACAAAAAATTCATACATGTAAGATTGAGTGTGATTGAAGAACAAACTAATCATGCATCTAATTGAGTTGATTGTAAATGATCAAGTGTCTGTGTGCAATAAAACAAAAAATTCATGTTATACTGTAATATCCCCAATTCTAACTCTTACAAATAAAATAATGATACAAACTGAAACAACAAATTCATACATGTAAGATTGAGAGTAATTGAATAACAAACTAGCTATGCATCTAATTGAGTTGATTGCAAATGATCAAGAATGTGTGTGCAATGAAACAAGTAATGCATGTTATACTACAATATCCCCAATTGTAACTCTTATAACCCTTAGGTGAATATTCTAATTGATTATATATATGAATGTATCGACAATAAAAAAACAAACAAAGTGAAACAACATATTCGAACATGTGAGTGTAATTGAAGAACAAACAAACCATATGTCTGATTATTGTTAATTGTATCTCTATTCAACAATTCTTTAGGGAAAATTGATATTTTGAACACCCTTCTATTGGTAATCTATGTTGTAGCTGTCCAAAATTCCCTTTGAATTGTGAATAGCAACATAGATTACCATGAAATCCCTTCGAAAACCAAAATCCCCTAAATGCATATCCACAATTCTACCTCTTATAATTAAAAGAATGATACAAACTGAAACAAAAAAAATCATACATGTAAGAGTGAATGTAATTGAAGAACAAACCAACCATGCATCTGATTGAAAATGTTCAAGGGTGTGTGTGCAATGAAACAAAAAATGCATGCTATACTCTCACATCCCCAATTCTAACTCTTGCAAATAAAAGAATGATACAAACTGAAACAACAAATTCATACATGTAAGAGTAATTGTAATTGAAGAACAAACTAACCTTTCATCTAATTGTGTTGATTAAAAATGATCAATGGTATGTGTGCAATGAAACAAGTAATGCATGGTATACTATCACATCCCTAATTCTAAATCTTACATCCCCAATTCTAAATCTTACAATTAAAAGAATGATACAAACTGAAACAACAAATTCATATATGTAAGAGTGAGTGTAATTGAAGAACATACTAACCATGCATCTAATTGAGTTGATTGCAAATGATCAAGGGTGTGTGTGCAATGATGAAACAAAAAATGCATGATATACTATCATATCCCTAATTCTAACTCTTACAAAAAAATGAATGATACAAACTTAAACAACAAATTCACACATGTAAGAGTGAGAGTAATTGGAGAACAAACTAACCATGCATCTAATTGAGTTGATTGAAAATGATCAAGGGTGTGTGTGCAATGAAAAAAAAAAATGCATAGTATACTATCACATCCCTAATTCTAACTCTTACAAGTCAAAGAATGATACAAATTGAAACAACAAATTCATACATGTAATATTAAGAGTAATTGGATAGTAATATTTGGAGTCATTTTATGATACAACATCATGATTTTTAAGAAAAACTTGAAACAACCAACCGATATAACATTATGATACTTATATATAACTTCAACTAGTAGTTTGATTGAATTGAAACAACTTTGTCACACTTGTGAAAGTAATTAAATATAAATTAAAGTATACATCAAATTCATATAAACGTAAATGAACAATATGAAACATCAATTTCTATATCTTTGCCATATTTATATTGATGGTATTGGAACATTATCATACACTCCATAGTTGAGGGTTTCACGCACCTATCTTTTGGTCGAGTATGTCTATGTGTTTGTGAAAATGGCTCTATGTATGTATGCACATATGAATTCCATATGTACATATGTATGTATGTACAATTGGTATCCATACATACATACATACATACATACATACATTAGAGTAATATAATGTATGTATGTTACATATGAATGTCATATGTATAGGTACTTGCATGACCTACATACATACATACATATGAACTGCCATATATATGTATGTATGTATGTATAGTATACACGCATACATACATATTAACTTTAATATGTATGTGTGTATGTGTATGTATCGTATACAACATACATACATACATACATAATAAATTGTAAGACCCCATTTCACATGTGATTTAATACAATTGTAATTTGTTTCATGTTTCCCTAAATAGATGGTTAGATGTATTACAGTGGACAAATAATGTGTTTGTTTGACCATATTCTTGAATTCCATCTGACATTTGTTTCATTGTCACTTCTATGAAGGTGTTATGAACTCATAAATTGTGAATATAAGTTGGATTTGTATATGGAATTGTTGTACAATTAAATCTTAATTCTACTATAAAATTTATGTGATATATGGTTGTTCTTACGACCATGTTGGCAATGTGCAAGAATGTAACAATGTTAGCATGAGAAGGGAGAACCATCAAGAGCAAATCAAAAGACCTCTTGAGGATGCAAATTTGACCCCATTTGGGGCTTAGAAACAATTAGATTTAATGTATTGTAAGACTAAGGTTGTGAGGTCATTCAATTGTGATTCATGTGAGGTGTAAGTGGGGATTAGGTCTTGGAAACCCCTAGCTAAGTTTGAAACTCGGATGGAACTTTGAGTGGACTTTTAATGAGAGTTGTTGGTCATCTTTTTTGGTTAGGGTACAAAAATAAACCCTATAGGGTCTATACCATAGTGGTAGAGGTCAAGTGGGCATAAAATAGTGCCCCTACAACATGATTTGAACCCTAAAAAGCTCTCATAATGGAGAGTGACGAATTTTGAGAAGAGTATGGGGTGGAAAGATTGAGTGGTTGTCCAAATGCATATTCTCATTAATGGGGAAAGGACCTTCATTGATGGAGGGAGGTACACTCTACACCTCCCAATCCAAGAGTTGTAATTTTTGAAACTTCTATATATTTGGAGAGGAAGAATGAGTGGGGTGTTACCCACTTCTCCTTTTGGAGAACTTTAGAGAAGATGGTAGGAAAAATGAGAAGGTGAGAGGAGTCTTGTTGGGGAGAGAGTGATCAAAATGGCTTGGTTAGAGGGAAGAGAAGGATAAAAGAGTTAAAGCCTGACACCTCAAGTAAAGAGATAAGTTTTTCTATTTCCATCTTTCCTTGTTATTTGTTGTAAGAGGTTGATATGTTTACTGTGGATATTTGTTGAATATGGGGAGTGAAGAGTCTATATGTATGTAATATGAATGTGCAATTTTCATCTTTTTCGTAGAAGTTTGAGAAAAATCCATTCATCTTATTGGGGTTGAAATATTTCTTGCTCGAGGGTATGACTAGAGCCCATGAGGCTCCATGACACCATTATGGTAGGGTGGAGAGCAAGGTTGGTTTCTTTGTCGTGTAAAATAAATTGTACTAATTATTACTATAATTTCAAGCTCGAGGAATGAATTTCAATTTTTTTCAAAAAGAAGAAGAAAAAGAAAAGATATTGTGAATTACCTTACATAAGAATGATATTTCATTTAGTTCTTATAATTTGTCTTTTGAAACTACTGACAGGAAAGTAAATCTTTTTCTTATTATTGTAGTTCAATGAACTTTTGATAAAATCTATTGGAAATGAGACTTTAATCCACATACCTATAGGGAGAGTGTGCCCACGATAACCACTATGAATCATGATTATTTGATTAGAGGGTATGTACTCTATTAACTTATTTACTAAATTGTAATTAAAAAAAAGAGAGATTAAAATGAAATACTAAACATTTTATTTGGAGAAATTTTGTAAATCCTCACCTCGTTGCCCATAAAAGTAATAATTTCACAACTTGTGTTGCCTTCTTTCTTTTGTAAACCATATTTGGTGCATCCAATACCTTTCCCTATCTCAATGCCTACAGAAGAACAAACTACAATGGAGGAACAATAGTGTAGGCATATACTTAGTAGGAAATAATCAAATCTTCAATTAAAAGAATGAATAAATAAATAAATAAGTTTACTAGATTTTGTCTTTATAAATATTTCATTTCCATGGGTTTTACAAATAAGTGTTAGTACATGAAGCTCAAAATAAAATTAGTATGCTTTCAAATATACAACCTCTATCTTATGGATGTAAAATAGAATATATATATAAAAGTTTTGGCTGATATGTAAACTGCAAATTGAATATTCACCCCAGCGATCGTGTTTCTCTAAAAACATTAAAGGGCCTCTGATGATGTTGACATGGGAGAATACTTCGAAGCACCCATGATTAATTGTATGAAGTTCGCCTTACACACGAGCTTTGTCGCCTACCTATTTTTCTCATCGCTGGAGAAGTTGCTAAAAAGAGATGTGTTCTTATAATATTTTAAATACCAATAAAATGTTCACTTTATTTTATATATATATATATATATATATTTTTCTAGGAGATTACATGTTATATAACGACCTACTCTCAACCTGTAAATGAGTGTGTTCCAGATGGTAAGGTGAATGCTATCTAGTCAAGATATTGGTTGCAACCCATTTAACATTTCATCAATTTCTCTATCTGATAAATATATACTTCTTGACTCTTTAATGGATTGAACTAAACTTATACTGAATAGTGAAGAGCAACCCTTTTAAAAAAATAAACAATAAAAGTTATTACAAACATAAGCCTTTCCTAATAGCTGTGCATTCCTAAATTTTATGTGAATCAGATGAAGGATGTAGGTACCATCAAAGTCTCAGGTTTAAATCGCTTAAAAGGATGAAGCTCAAAGAGAGACATGTAGCCTAAATAAATGGTTCGACCCATTTGAAGTCCTCCCTCTACACTATTGTGCCTATCTGCCTTCGCTGCTTTTGATCTCTATCACTCTTATGTCTAATGGGAACATTCCTTTACATGGTGATATGTTCTAAGGTGCAATGTTTTGTTGCACAGTTTCAAGCGTGCATTAAATGAAATAAATACATTCTTGATTATGGTTTTAGGTAGGCATGCTATAAATGGCCATGTGAAGCATGGCTAGCCTATAGTTTCCCCCTCACACGTCTGCACCGCACTATTAATTGGCTATCGATCATGAGGGGAGGGTGCATCTTCTTTTCAGTAAAATCATGCCCCACTTTTGTGAGAAGATCTGAACTTGCACTTTGACCTCTAGCGCAATATACGATGGGGCAATGTTGAAATGTTCTTCTTTCTAGCATTGAAATGTTACGACCTTTACTCCATTCAATTCTTATTTAAACCAAGCTGACAACATGGCTATGAATCGATGGCCCCAGACCTCATTTTCAACCGTATAATAAATTCGGCTAAGTGTAGAGGACGCCTCTAGTCAGGGTCCTTGCACTTTCAAGAACAACAAATCCTGGAATTTAGTCAAAGGAGATTTGAGTATTAGCAGAATATGTTATTTAGGAGGTGATGGAATACCTCATTTCCAGCAAGAAGCTTGCACAATGTTCGAGAGGAATTAATATTGCACTGTAGTGTCGAATGTGGGGCAATGTCTATGGAGGTGACAATTTGCACCTTTGACCATATTTATTAATTAATTGAAAGTAAAAAGTGAATGCATTTTTTATTTTCAATTAATTAATAAATACGGTCAAAGATGCAATCTGTCACCTGCATAGACAATTCCTGAATGTGGAGGGGATGTTGCCTCCAGTCTCACAGTTTAATCTATCAGTAATGTCTTATCATTGTTGCTATTAAATGCATTTAAAGAATGAATGAATGAAAGATTTTAATGACGTCCACGAGACTAAACAATCTATGGGACCGAGACAAACAACTTAATTTAAAGAGGGTCAACAATTTAGATGCCTCCCTCTGTAGTAAATTATTATAGCTTGTGGAGTGTAGTGTTGCCCATTCTACTTGATGTCATTGCAATCAGAAGTAGGTTTTGAGGAGTGTGATCTTATCCTTAGCTACGATGGTCATTAGTCAGCTTCCCAGCTAAATGTAGACTCAGCTATAGCCACCACTATTTCTTTCCTTTGCTTGAGCATATGAGGTTAGTGTGAATCGATGGGTTTTTTAAATCGTGGGTCAGAATATTAAATTGTATTGGTTTACTCGGTCTTTGTGCTTTAGTTTGGAGTCATTAGCCTCAAGATTTCACATGGATTATCTTCACCTTTTTATCCAAAAAAAAAGATTTCATGGAGATGTAGGATTGACTTTGTAATAATTTTCCTTGATGACTATTAACTACAACATTAATATTGATTTCTTGGATGAAGTAGAACATCAAGTGGTTGAACAAGTGGGACATCAAATTACATGAGTGTCCTGACATCAATAGGGAAATAAAAAACTATGCGAGGGAAAATTTCAGGATTGCCATGTGGTCAAATCAGATTGGGCAAAAAAAAGCATACTACATCAAAAAGTTTAATTCAACAAAGGATCATGGTGAAAAAACCTATTTAGGTGCAGCTATTAAAGGGAAAACAAGGTTGTTGGTTGCACAATTGAGGACGGGATCGCACCTCTTAGGTGTGAGACAGGTAGGTGGAAGATACCTAAGGAAACTTGGGAAGAAAGAACGTGCATATTCTGTAATAAGGGAGTGGTGGAGACGGAATGACACTTCGTCATGGAATGCACAACTTATGAATATATTCATACTTAGTACGCAAATAGTTTGGGTGTGGAAAATATGCAACAGTTATTTGAGGAGGATAAGATCAACCAGACGACCAACCATCTAGTCAAAATTAGTAGCAGGAGATCCGACTTGGAAAAGAGCTTGACGACAAATTAAGTTGTTTGTCTTGGTCCCATAGACTGTTTAGTCTCGTGGATGTCATTAAAATCTTTCATTCATTCATTGAATATCAATTTTACATCCATACTAAATAATATATATACATTTAATCGTTGTAATGGTATTCTCCCATCTCAAATATTTAGCTCTTTGAGAATATCGATATTGATAGGATTAGTATTATAATTTACAAGCAAGTTAGTCATTGAGCGCTATACAATCTCTTTGGTATTAAAGATTGATATTTATCTAGGAAACAATAATACTAAGTTGGGCAGATTAAATAATAATTCTATTATTATAATTAATGGTATTATGAATTAATTGGACTAAACGAAATAGTGATACAATTAATGTAAATTGAATATTAAATACTAAATCGACTACTGGGTAAATGATAGTCATATCAATGTTTCATTACAGTAGTGTGACATGTTTATTGAGGATCTATTAAAAATAAAAGTATACTATTTAAAGGGTAATAGTATGGGTAAGAATAACAACATTAATACTAGAGTTATGAATGGAGTAATATATGTTTATATGAATGAATTGGCATTAATAATAATATTGTATATGTCTATATAAGTACTTAAAGGTATATGTATATATGTTGAAGTGTCAAAACTAATAATAACAAAGGTATAATAGATGATAATATGAATATTTAAGATAATAATATCTTTTGGGTAGTATATCAACTTTGATGGTAACTCGAAATACTATTAGCATTCATCAGTTAATTGTGGAATTATTAATGATTACATTGCATGGTTTAGAGTAATTAAAGAATAATAGTAATATTTACCTTTGGATAGTGTGCAAATGATAACCCTATTAGAAATATTTAATTAAGGGGAGAGGTAATGAGGTCATCAATAATAAGAGTGTAATTGTTTCCTTGTAACAACCTATACCATATTAATAATGTTAGTTACACTTTTAAGAATTGAGCTATTTGTGATGGTTAATACTCTATAGGTTATTTTTAATAACCACATTAATTTTAATCTCATTATTAATGGGGAATTATTAATTAGCGTTGGGACCACTAAAATTCATGAAAAACTATTCTAATGGTAGAGTAAATCAGGGATAACATAATTCCACCTAAAGGTTAATATTGTTATTATATCGGTTAAATCGAATTAGTGAGAGTTCTCTTACACACAATCATTATTACTAGTTACACAATTATTCAATAATGGGACTAAGTGGTAACTAAGACTACTACCAATAGCTAGATGGTGGCTAAACATAAGGTAATGTCATCCTTAAGAACTATTATAGTATTATTGTTAATAATATCATTAATAATGCTATTAAGGGGTTGTTGGTACAATCATCCTATTGTTATGTAATGGAGGATAGAATAAAAATAATACTATTTATGGCTAGATTGAGCGTAAGGTTAATAAGAATATTAAATCATGGGAATTTTGTCAATATCGAGAGTACTACAATATGGGAGATAATATTATCAACAAATTTATAATGAAAATTTGATCTAGTCAAGGCATTATGACACTCTAAGGAAATATGAAGGTAAAATCCAAAATTAAATAAAAACCTTAATGGGGGTGATATTATTAACAACACCATATCATCAAAAAATTGGTAAGGAAATAAAGTTTTCCATCTATAACAACCGACCCTAGAAGTTGGTCAGCATGGCCTGATAACTATTTCAACTATGTGAAGTCTCTCGTTCATCATAATGTTATTAAATAGAATTAGGCTTTAAAAGTTGCATGGTGCAAAGGAGGTTGGTTGCTTATGTGATAGGTTGTTGACATATGCAAAAATAAAAAAAATTGTTGGGTTTTTCTAGTGAAAAATTATGTATGTATGTATGTATGTGGGTGTGTATGTGTGTATATGATACATAAATAATATTATAATGTTTAATATAATATTAATATGTTATTAATAATATTAAATTGTTACGTAAATTAAAGAACTTAAATGATTACCATATAAATATATAAGTGAAATTATTACCAATTTTACGATGAAAAACCTTATAAATGCATATAAAAATCTATTCAAAAATCTGACCATTCCAGCATAGATCATGTTCAAGTGAGAAACCCAAGATCTTCAATCTACAAAACCAAATAACCTCCACAAGAAATAGAGAGAAGCAACAATGGAAGATGCTATTCCACCAAACAAAAATTGCAATATGATACAATGCTTCCAATACAATGCAAAATATGCTAGAGATGCCTTGCTTATAAAGGCAAAGATGAGAGATAGGGTTAGACAAGATCATGCCAAGTGTCTTAATCCTATCATATGGGACAACTAACTCATAACTACCTAGGAAAGTGTAAAGTCTAGATAAGACAACTAAGACTTCTAAAAGGAATCTTTTATCCAAAGTTAACTGAACATGTGAACTAAGTCCCCTATGTCCCTAGTAAAGGAATTAACTAGGTACAAGACTTATTCACACCAACACCCCCCTTAAGTGCAACATAGGGAGGAACAAACCAAATCAAATATGTAAAAGATAGGTCTCGAAAACAAGGCCTGATGAGGTACCTATGTACAAAACAAAAAACTCTCATAAACGGAGAAAAGGAGAAAAACCCTATGGGAGAAAACTCTCCAAAAGAGAGAAAAAGCTACAAAGAAAAAAAGAAAAAAAAGGAGGAATCCTCAAGACCCCCCAAGGATAACTTCCTTCACCCCAAGCATCGATCCTAACTGAAGATAACGAGGTGATGCCAAAGGTTTAGTGAAGATGTTTGTAACCTGTTGATCTGTAGAAAAATACTCCAAGCTAAGAACACCATCCTGGATGAGCTGCCTGATGAAGTGCATGTGGATCTCAATATGCTTAGTACACCAATGCTCCACTAGGTTGCGAAAGATACGAATGGCACTCTGATTGTCACACCAAAGAGCAGTGGGATGAGTGGAAGGGAATTTGAACTCAATCATCAACTGATGAAGCCACAAAACCTCCTGACTAGCCAAAATTGCACCTCGATACTTAGCCTCTATCAATGATAATGCAATAGCAGTCTGCTTCTTGCATGACCATGCAATTAGACCAAAACCAAGGAAAAAGACAAAGCCAAAAGTAGAATTCTGATCATTGACATCACTAGCCCAATCTGAGTCAATTAAGCCCACAATATGAGATGTACCTGATGTGTATTGAGTAGTGCCTTGAATGTATCTCAAGATACGTTTGTCAGCCTTCCAATGAATCTCATGAGGCTCCCGTGAGAAGCGAGAGACAAGTCCAACCATAAAGGAAATATCAGGATGACTATGTGTCAAGTATAAAAGACTACCAACCAACTGTAGATACAAGGTGGGATCAACTATAGAAGTAGTGCAACTGGTAGATAGTACAACACCTAACTGGAATGGAGTAGGGGCAGGCTTTCAATCAACCATGCCAAATATATAAAGCAAATCAAGATCATACTTCTGTTGGAAAATGAATATCCCCTCAAAAGTCTAATGAACTGGAAGACCGAGGAAGTAATGCAAAAGACTAAGGTTGATCATATCAAATTTCTCTATCAATGCTCGTCGTGTACTCTGAATCATGGAAGTAGAACTCCTTGTGAGAATCAAATTATCAACGTAGAGCACAAGTATGGGTAGATCCTCTCCATGTCTCTAGGTATAAACTATGGGATCATAATGGTGGTGAGTATAGCCTGAAGCAAGCAAGAAACTATCCATGTTCTCATACCAAGCCCGAGGGGCTTGTTTGAGACCATAAAATGAATGTCAAAGCCTACAAACAAGTGAAGAATCTTGCACAAAACCTGGAGGCTGCTCCATATAGATCTCCTCATGAAGATCCCCATGCAAGAAGTCACTCTTCACATCCATATGATACACTGACCATCCCTGTGATGTAGGTATAGCAAGGACAAGGCGAATAGAATCCATCTTGGCAACATGAGTAAAGGTCTCAAAATAGTCAATTCCTTCAACTTGAGAGAACTCCTTTGCAACAAGATGAGCCTTGTACTTGTCAATGAAACCATCTGTTGTATACTTGGTACAATACACCCACTTGCACCGAACCAAATTTCTTCCCTTAGGAAAAGGCACAAGATCCCAAGTATGATTCTTCATCAAAGAAGAATACTCATCAGCCATAGCACTATACCACTCTATAATGCATGGAGCATCTAATTTTTTTTTGAGGATCATCTAAAATTGCATGAATCAAAAGACTAATTCC
Source organism: Sequoiadendron giganteum (assembly GCA_007115665.2). NCBI lineage: Eukaryota > Viridiplantae > Streptophyta > Pinopsida > Cupressales > Cupressaceae > Sequoiadendron > Sequoiadendron giganteum. Next base: position 550,940,458 of record CM021102.1, read on the forward strand.
TAAAGTCTTAGAATGAGTGCGACGAGTGTCTTTGAGATCACCAACAAGAGGACCGACCTCCTCAAGAGTAACTCGAGCCCATCGTGGCCTAGTGGGTGAATGAGGATGAGGTGAATCAAGACCATCATCAAAACCTTCCTCAAGTAGCAAAACATCATTAGTTGAAGAAGATTGAGTAGGTTATGTTGAAGAAGAAGTCGAAGGAGGATCTGTTTGGGTGAAGGACTCAACAAATTGAACATCACATAAAAAATGAACCTCTCATGTGTCAAGATCAAACAATCTGTATGCTTTCACATCCTCACAATAGCCAACAAGGATGTATCGTTGACTCTTCTTCTCCATTGATTTACACTGAACATCCAAAATGAATGCCAAAGCCTCACTACCAAATACTTGGAAGAAGGATACATTAGGCTTGCGATGAGACCAAGCCTCCTCAGGCGTCATATTCCACATTGCCTTGTGGGGCATTCGGTTCTGAATATAGTTGGCACAATTGATATCTTTGGCCCAAAAGGTTGGAGCCATGGACCTAGATTGAATCATACAATTGGTCATTTCCTTGAGAGTCTTGTTCTTTCTCTCCACCACACCATTCTGTTGAGGAGTGTAAGGAACTGTGTGCTGACGAAGAATACCATGCTCACTACAAAAATCTTGAAATGCCTGATTGACATACTCCCCCCCATTATCTGTGTATCTGTCGAAGAGAAAAACTTGATTGCTTCTCCATAATTTTTTTGAAGGTCTTGAAGTTGGTGAGAATTTCACTATTGAGATTCAAAAAATAGACCCATGTTTGTCGAGAAAAATCATTAACGAATGTTAGCACATACTTAGCCCTTGAAAAAGAAGGAGTTGGGAATGACATGAGATCACTATGGACCAACTCAAGGGGTTTGGTTTAACGTGTAGCTTGACCCTTAGGAAAAGGATCTTGATGTTGCTTGCCAAGAACACAACCTTGACAAACACCATCCATGCAAGTGATCTATGGAAGACCAAACGCTAAGTTATGTGCTTGCATCTGTTGAAGATATCTATAGTTCAAGTGCCCAAATATTTCATGCCAAAGTTTTCTCATTGAATCAACATGAGCAACAAAACAAGAACTTGATGAAGACTCAAATCCATCAAATCGATACAAATGGTTCTCATGATCAACTATCCCTGTAGCAACAACCATCTTAGGATCCTACAACTATCTAATAGTCACATTTTATGGAGTAAACTCAACTAAATTCCCATTTCCAGAATGACAAATATGATATATGGAAAGTAGATTCTCTGAAATATCAGGAACAAGAAGAAAATCCTTAATGCACCCATCTAGCATCTTAATGGAGCCTGCCCCCAAAACTAGAATCTGTGAAGAGTTCCTAATTGCAATATGAGAGGTGGAAGTATGAACAATGGAATCAAGATCACATGAATTGGTTATGTGATGTGAAGCACCTGAATCTAGAATCCAACTGTTTGAAGATGAATGAATGGATCGTGTTGCAAGAGCTTGACCTTTGCTCATGGAAGAAGGATTAGATTCTAAAATGTTGTTCTTCTTCATAGCTTCCTCCAAGGCCTCTAATATCTTAAAGCAATGAGCTAAATCATGCCAAGTTTTTCCACAAAATGAACAAGGATCTCCTTTCTTTTTCTTGGACTTGGAAGAAGAATCTCCAGGGGTAGAAGAATAAGGCGATGGAGTGGAGTTCTGATTGTTCTTCGGCTTTGGTTTGGAGGGAGTCTCACTACCTGAAGATATTTCTGTCTTTGGATTCTTCTTGTTCTTTCCTTTACCCTTGGATGATTGAGCCATTAGCGCATGATTATTAGAAATAAGTAGGGCATACAACTGAATCAACTTTGCCTCTTCCCTAGTAAGATGCTCACAAAAAAACTCAAATGTAGGCATTTTAATATCTTTCCCCATGGCATCCATAGTTGAATAGAAAGTAGAAGATTTTTTTTGATAATGGCCTCTCAACTTAGACAAAATCAAGAAGATACATTCATCACTAGATATATCATGTCCACATCCTTTCAATTGTGACAAAATCAACTTGAGTTGTGCAAGGAAATCCTGAATTGAAGGAAATGCATTCAGAGAGAGTGATTGTAGATCTGCTGGAAGTTGCAAGACTCTAAACTGTTTGTTTCACCATAAAATTCTTCAAGTTTATCCCAAACATTCTTAGGTGTTTTACACTCTAAAATATGAAACAACAAATTATCAGATACATGTAAGCCAATGAGTCCTTTTTCTTCATCCATTTTACATCTATGGACAAATTTTTCATAATCCCTTGTGAATTCAGGTTGTTTTACATCTAACATTGGCCATAGACCCTCAGATTGTAATAATTGAGTCATTTTTAGCTTCCATGTATGATAGTTGTGTGGAGTGAGTGGTTCAATTTTCCATAGATCCACCATGAACACCAAAAGAAAGAAGACAATGTGGGACTTAAATTGCGCCTTTCACCCCCCACAATGTATTGAAACTCAATTTGTAACCCCCTCAATAAATTACAACGAAGAAATTTTGCAATTTGTATAGGTGACAAGCTCAAATCAACCGTTTATAACATAGTGATTTTTACAATTCTTCAGAAAAAGGAGTTTGACAAAATTGAAAAAGAAGGTTACAAACAGATTCCTTGCGATTTTTTTAGCAATTTCAATTTTTTTTTGCCAAATTTCGACTTCTAATGCAAAAGTTATGCCAATTACAAGCAATAAATGTACTTGTCGTCAGACTGAATATATGGATAAAATTGTCAAAATCTAGAAAAATCACCTACACCACTGTGAAGCTCATCGAACCAGCTTTCTGATGATATCTTGTTTGCAGAAATCCGACATCGTGGCCAAAAGTTATGAATTTTTTAAAATTGTTGAATTTAGTCTTCAATCGGTAGAAGAAATGACGCATGGTGATTTTTTGACAGCAATTTCCTTCAAATTTGTTCTAGATATGAAAAACCTATAAGATACCCAGTTCAGATTTCGACCCTGACTACAAAAACCCAGAAATTGTTTTTCCTATAAATGAGTAGAAGCAGGATTTTTGAAGCAAAAATGAAAATGACTCCAATAAAAAATGACTTGCATCAAACCCTTGTTTGCCAAAAATGCAAATGGTGACCAAATTAAGTGAAAAAAGGCAAATCTGACTTTCTCGAGCCTCTTGGATGCAATGGGACAACCAAAAACACTGCCACTATAGCCCAAAATGTTGCAATCGCCATATCTCACCAAAATGCATACATGCAATATAGGATATAAGAAACTCAAACCACAATAGAAAAATTGATGGAAACTCTCTAATGAAAAAATGGAAGGGGCTTTCCAGATTCAAAGCTCTGATATCATGTTGAAGTGATCAATCCAAGATCTTTAATCTGCAACAACAAATAACCTCCATAAGAAATAGAGAGAAGCAACAATGGAAGATGCTATTCCACCAAAGAAGAATTGCAATACGAGACAATGCTTACAATACAATGCAAAATATGCTAGAGATGCCTTTGTTTATAAAGGCAAGGATGAGAGATAGGGTTAGACAAGATCATGACAAGTGTCTTAATCCTATCACATGATACAACTAACTCATAACTACCTAGGAAAGTGTAAAGTCTAGATAAGATAGCTAAGACTTCTAGAAGGAATCTTTTATCCTAAGTAAACTTAACATGTGAACTAAGTCCCCTATGTCCCTAATAAAGGTATTAACTAGGTACAAGGCTTATTCACACCAACAGATGAATCTACTATGTATAAAGCTGAGAGGATGATGGGGGAGTGAGTATTGTTGAGCAAGGGGTTCAAGATAGTGGAGGAAACAGTCGGCCAAAATATATGTGCATGAAAACCGTAACAGTCCAGTTGTTCAAACCCATTATGGTATGTATATGTATACACACAATCAACCAAAAGATAGGTGCATGAAACAATTAAAAGATAATGTAGTATGAAAAAAGTGTTATAATTTTGACTGACTGTGTGTATATATATACACACACATGTTGGGAATAAGATGCCATTTAATTGCATTCTAAACATATTTCATGTATCTCCTAAGTCCTTGGAATGTGTTGCACAATACTAGGATTAGGAAGAAATTAATTTGGAATGAAATAAACATTTCATTTGACATTTGTAGTTATTCCTAAATAATAGGAGCAAGTAGGGATGCCTTGGGAGAGCTCCTACAAAATAGGAGCACATGGGTGCCTACATAGGAGGAGGGATCCACCTTGGTTCAGTCAACTGGTTGGTGAATTGAGTACACTCCAGAAATGCATCCTAGGTTCCTACAAAATAGGGATTTTGATTTATGCATGTTGAGTTCCTATAAAATAGGGATTGATGTTTACGAGGTTCAATTTAGTTTAGTTTAGTTTAGTTCAATTTAGTTATCTTTAGTTGCATGTTAGTTAACTTCAGTGACTTGAGTTGCATGGATAGATAATAAGCGTATACATTCAGTTAACAAATGGAGGATCATTCATGCATATTTTTTTGCATGAATCAGTGACATATGTGTTTGAGTTAACAATTTAGATTAACTTGGGCCCACCTTGGGCGCCCAAGTTGGCATATTTAAGTTACAACTATTGCTTGGATTTTTTTTTTCAATGATCAATTAAGCGGGACCCAATTTGGGCGCTTACTTTGAGGAGGAGCTTGAATGAGATATTTTTGACAACTACGAGGTTAACACTTTAATGTTGGGCACAAAATTTGAGGGAGACTCTTGTTTTACTTGTGCATGCATATGGGAACTCAACTTGACAACCCTAGGCGTGGATTTTCTCAAGAGGATTTGTGATTATACATTTGATAACTCTTATGAGTTTTTAAGCAAGAATATTGTCTATTATAACATCAATTGTATGAGAGTGTTTTGTGTGAAAATATTATAGGTTGTAAAGAAGATTTGTTGAAGAAAAAAAGAAGCATACGAAGGAGAATTGAATCAGTGCTATTGTAATCTTAATCAAAGGTTAAATAATACAAGGAAAACCAATTTTGGTGGAGTTTTTTCCCGAAAGGGTTTCTCCATGTACATATTGTGTCCTTTCTATTATGTCTTATATTTCTTCTAAAATATTTTGTCTACTAAATATACAACATTAAAATTGATCTAATTCAAGATTAATCATACACAAGAGATTGTGACAAAGAATACTAAAATTGAATCTACAGTTACACAAGATTTACAAATTTTAAGCTACATTTTTACTACAGTTTTACCTTCATTTTCACAACACAGACACATATATGCATATATATATGTATGTATATATATAGGTATAAATATATATACACAGTTGACCATATTTTAGCTACAAGCAACTCTTAATAGTGAAGTGTATAATAACTTCAAATACTGCCACTATACATATACAAATTGTAGAGGTACAAAAATAAAAAGAAAGGGCTATATTATGGTCGACTGTGTTTATATGTGTATACACAAATATATATGCATATATATTTATGTATACACACATATACACACAGTCAACGATATATATGCACATATATATGTGTGTGTGTGTGTGTGTGTGTGTGTACTCACATATACACATAGTCGACCATAATATAGGTGCAATATTATTGCAAAATAATATTTGTTCACCGTTTTTGTGTACATATATGTATACAGATATATATGTGTATACATACATATATATTTGTATACATATATATATATACATAGAAGTGGCCATGACATAGCTGCAAGAAAGCTTCATTAGACGAGCATATCATTACTTGTAAACTAAAGCTATTTACACAAAAAATATTAAGTAAATTTGAAAAAAATCTTGCAATGCATAGGTATTGCCTATGTGAAGTTGGAACACAACCTCACCTCCGTAACTGAAAGGTAAATGTTTTCCTTTTTCCAAATGTGGTGTTGAAAAATATAGAAAGTGCGAGAAATGCATCACCAGTACTCGCCCATGGCCTCACCACCATCAACCTCGAACCGAACCAACATGAGTGGTCATGAATGCAACTGATCAAAGTGCAAATTATTCTCATGAATGGCATAGTTATGAAGCTAACAAAAGACAAAGTGAATGGTGTGCCTGCCGAGGTGGTAGGCATTAAGTTCAATGGAAAAGGAATGTTGGGCAATAAATGTGTATTTATTGGGAGTTAAGAGAGCCAATACTAACGTGGAAAGAAACCATGAAGGGTATTACATTTATCCAAAATTGGTCGATGACACATTTTGGCTCTTTTTTGTGGTTTTTGAAAAATGATCTGAAAACATTGATAAATGTGTGCAAATTTCTCCAAAAAAATGGGGGGTGCTAGCTATACTATTAAGGGATGTGTCAAAAAAAATTCAACTCGGATGCTGATGACATGGACACCTCACTTAACATCACCCTACCACCATTAATTCCTCTCCCTTAGTAGAGTATTGCACGCCGTGTGTTGAGTTTAGTTAGAGTTTTCTTAAGGAGTATTATATATTTGTTCAACCTTTGTAGGCCCCTATGCTTTGCTTTACACAGGTTTTCTCTGAACAATCATTGCAATCACCTCTAAAAGCCTATCATATTTTTTACTAGGTCTCGTAACGTACTCTCAACCATTTTCAATATCATTTTTTGGCACATGAGCTTTGGGTACATCAAGCATCAATTTATCAAGCTGCTCAACTTGCACATTACATCCAAGGAAGGCATGGACTCTAAATACTAAGTTTTTGGCATCATATCCATGCCTCTCCACTTTCCATAGATCTTTGTGCTAATTTTTTTTTTGGCACTTTACACACCAAAAATATCTTCATCGCTTCAAGACCTAATGTTTGTTGTTTCTAATTAAGTTCTCTAGGGTTTCTTGACACAAATTATTGGTAGCTAAGGAAATGAAAAATAAGTGTTTTTGAACTCATGATTTGCATCTTTTGTCATTGTATGACTTCTACTAGTGGGTCCTTTAAACATCTTCAATGACCTCCTCCAAAAGGTGCCTCAAGACTTGGTCTCCACATTGTGCCCTCTCTTTCCTTCAATGATTCCTTTGGGTTAATTCATCATTAGTGGATCTTCTATAGTTTTTGGCTAGTGTACAAACATTAGGGCTCAAAATTGACTCCACACAGTGTCACATACTCTTGTGAACCACTACTCATGAAACATGGGTCAATGAGTTGGACTCATAAAACTACATGGTTGAATCCTAATAGCAATATGACAATTTGACACATTGTGGGAAATAACTCCTACTTATTAGTTGTATAGTAGTCCATTTCCATTTGTGGTGACAACAATGTCCAATATCTCCATCGACCAAGTCAAAATCTCTTCAAATGTTGCCAGGCTCTCTAATCTTCTCCACATGACCACATTTAAATTAGTATTTATCTATTACATAACTAAAATTTCATGTGACATTCCATTTTAGTGATTCATTTCATGTGACATTACATTTAAGTGATGCATTTATTACCTACTAGCACTTAGATATCAGTTAACATTTATCATTGATTGCCAAATTTATGCTTGTGGTTTTTATAAACTGTCAACTTATTCGAAAAGCTTGTAAGAGGGGGGAATTTTCTATTTTTCCATAAATTTCAAATGGGGAGTCTAATTTTGAAGTGTAAATAGTCAATGAAAAAATCTTTCCATAACAAACACTTACTCTTTCCATAACAAACACTTTAGTATTAAAAAAAATATTAGAGTAAAAAGTGGTATTATCAAACTAGTTATCTTTTAGCCTACTTAGTAGAGTTTATTCACATTACACTTAAGCTCATTTAGAGGTTATATAGATTTTTTAATCACCTCATGTAGACTTACCAAGTTTCCCAACACTTGTCCATAGAGTCCTAGGCTTGTTTCATACTTGGAGGGGTAGTTAGAATTTGACTCCTACCTTCTCACCTCTTCATCATTGTCTTTATAATCAAGGCTTGTTTGTACATTTTACAACACATCACATCCTTATGTTAATTTCTCATTTTTCATATCATCATTTATGGATTGTTTTGAGTTTGCAAGCAAATTTTGGCTACTCCGACATTTATAAATTACCTACTAAGTGAAAATTTGGAATTTATTCACCATTTTGGGAAAGTCATTTTTTCTTGGTAGGTACAACCCAACCCTCACATTGCACATATGTGTTATCCACATGAAAAATGGGGATATGGCCCAACTAGGTTTGGTTAAAACCCCTTTATTATAAAAACATAAATTTCATCTTTCATGCTCATAGGATTTGATTAAACCCCCCTTCATTATACAAACGTTTTTTTCACCCTTTATGCTTTGTCCGGTTTGGACCAACTTGGTTGGGTTCAACTTGCATATGTGACATAAATTTAGCAAAAACATTATTTGTTCTAATATTTTTATCTTGTGAATTATGATATGTTTTTACATAAGCAAATATTTTTTTTGAAAAAAAACATGAGAACCACCCTTTCAAAGATCTCTTTACATAGCTTGAAAACATGTAAATTTTATTTATTATTTTTATTATAAGTGGCTTATTATCCTGACATGATTCGGTTGACTGAAATATATTAAAAAATATTTAAAAACTTAAAAAAATCATGAACTAGATAAAAGAGTCTTGGTGAAGTTGATATAATTTTATTGCATTTTTTGGAAATGAGCACCAAGGTCTTTGAAATCCCATCTAATTGCTCTATTTTTGGGACATGCAAATTTAACTATTTATTAAAAATAACCATTTATCATGTTTTTGAATTAATTCCCTAGAGTATTAAGTTAACAATAAGCCAAAAAAGGGAATAATATGAAATTTCTTGACATCCTATCTACCTCAATTTTTAACTTTTTTACCAATTCAATAGTGCTAACATTTTTTCCACAAAAAACATGACAAAATAATTTTATTTATTTTTAAATACAATCATGTACTAAACTAAAATTTCCACATTTCATTAGTTTACACCATTTCAATGTTTGAAACATATATATAAATTTTAGGTGTTTCAAGCTAAAGATATATAAAACGTTTCCTTTTTTACTTTATATAATGATGACATGCTATTGTGATTTCACCCCAACTAAAGTAGCTTGGTGATCAAGTAAGTTATGTTTTCTCTACTATCAATGACATGCTTCCATAGTGTGGCTTGACAAGCCTAGAAGACAAATGCGATTCTACGGGTATTGAAGATCTCCCTATAGACAATGGACTTCTAGCCAAAATAATTAAGTTAGGACAAAGGAAGAAATAATGATTGATATAGTATATTGAATGTTAGAGCCAAAAACTATGCAACAAGTGTTAAGACACTTAAAATCTTGTTGGATATTATCCTCATCCTTAAGCAATGTGAGGAAAGAATCGTCAACAAAGTGGCCATTGAATAAGTATTGACAATTGTTGCAAGGAATGGAAAATAGGTTAATTTCTTGATAGTATTAGAAAGAAGGTACAAGGGGTCTACCCTATAAATGGACCTAAAGAGGCCAAATTTTTAAAAGTAGATGTCATTGAATATAATGAAATTAGAAGCACCTAAAATAGTATTTGAATAGAATAAAGTAAATTCGAGCCAAATCCATGAGATTTAGGCATGTTGAAGATGAAATCCACTCAATTCTATCATGGTATTTTTCAAAATAAATTTTGATAAGAGTGGTTTTTGGTTAGATTTTCTAGCCCGTTTTATAACTTCTCAAAAAAAATATAATTCTATCAAGAATATATCTACTTTGGTTAAAATTGATATGCTCTAGCTAGATAACAAGCAACAAGAGGTTTCTAATTCATAGGGAAGAGTCTTAGCTATTCAATCTTGCAAGACACATTAAACAAGTTGATGGTCTCTAATTTAAAACTGAATCAAGGTCTCTAAATTTAAGTATGAATTTGATGTTTCCTTTGTTGATACTTAGAGCCCAAAGAGCTAGTATGTAAGGTTTCAGCATAGACTATATAAATGCAATTGACATCATCCCAAGTATTTTATAAAATTCACAATGAAATCCATCACTACTAGGAGATTTAGCATTAGCTATGCAAAAAACTATTGATTGAATATCCTTTTGAGAGAGGAGTTTATCACAAGCCACGACCTAGGTTGTAGGATGATAACAAGGAACTATATTTAGGAAAATATTGAGCACTTTTTCTTATTTTAGTGAATATTAAATTGAGATTTAAAAATCTTCATATAATGCAAGACAAAGGCATCTAGAATTCTTGGAGGTTCAAAGATGCATCTACCAAATTATTTAATGGTTTTTTAATTTTCTAAGAAGAGTTTCTTATTTTTAAGCTTGAGAAATTCCTTAGAAACAAAACCACTAATCTTTAATAACTGAATTATATTTTTGTTTTGATCTCCCGTAGTAACATAGGCATTAACCACCTACACTTGGTGGTGTAACTTAGTCACCTAAACTTGCAGATATTTATGAAAGGGCACTACTTATAGCTAAGCACATAGTCAAATGAGATCTAATTATGTGGTCATGTATGAATTATGTTGTGTATGAGTTTTTTGGTTGTGAAAAGTATTTAGAATGAATAATATGGTCGATGGTACCATTATACTAATTAATTTAACTATTACAACCTTTTAGCTTGGAACAAGATTCTAGAAGTTAGATATTAGTCAATGGTGTCTTGTGATGAGTAGGTGACATGTCTAGGAAGAAATTTCATCTTTCTTTTTTTTAATTTTAGGGTTATGAAGACTTCATTCTAATTGGAAACATATTAAAGAGTGTTTGAACAACATGCAATTGGTAAAGTTTCAACTGAGAGAGAATACAAATTCGTAGAGCATAAGTATTGTGATGCTAATATTATAACATAACTAAGCCACTTTATTATTCTTTTAGAACCACTATGTAGGTTGGATTATTTGCACCAAAAAAATGTTAGGATTTGATAGCCAAGATTGGGATCATAAAGGCTTAATTTATCACCAAATCTCGAAATTGAGTTAACGTCGCACAAATTAAAGATTGACATAAATTAAAGATAAAGTTCAATTATTGTGAAAAACTCCTGGTCTAAGGAACCCTCACTCCTGACCAAGTGTTTTGCATATATTAAAGTGCGATCCTTGAATTTAGGGTCTACTTAATTAATAATTATCCAAAAAATAAGATTTTTTTGGGGTTAAAATAATAAAATGTGATTAAGAAGGCACTTTTAGGGTAGTATTGACATGTTATCTTGAGTTGAAGAGAAAATATAGGGCTAAGAAGTGGTACTAAAATGTACTAAGGGAGTGGACACTAAAGCAAGCCCTAAATAAAGTGTGAAATTATGCTTTTACCTTTAGGGAGCACAATTTATAATGCTATAGGTTAATGAAATAAATATAGTCTAATTTTGAGAACTGTGGTGGTAAAGGGGAGAAGGGAGGATTTATTTAGAAAAATATGTGGTGAATTTGGTGGAGGAATAAGTAGTTATGAATCCAAGTAGGGTTTCATCTATATTTGTGGAGTATATTTCAAAGGAGTTGCACAAGTATATTTCAAAGGAAATTTGCAACTCATGTATGTGTATTTGGACATCAAGGATGGGGGGACTAATAAGGAAATGGTGAAGACCCTTGTGTGAATATTTGAGAGGTAATAATAATTTTTTTTCTCAACCCAATATATTCTATTGGCCACTACAATGTCTTTTATGTTGCCTAGAATTTGAGTTGCACAACTATGCTTTCTATGCTTTTGAGTTCTTTTTTGCAATATAAAGGATATATATGGTATTATATAGAAAGGTGAGAAGACTATGTAAAACTATATTAGGCATATATACATTCTTTTTATGTGAAATTAAGGTAAGTTTGGTCATGGCTTATAATATATCATTGTTGTTTTAGATTAGAAATTAAATGATAATAGATTGGAGGAGATTAAATTGTATAAATATGATTCAAACTATTCCCTATGGAGTGCAATATGTAATTTTCTAAATTTTAACTTATCTTTAAGGAAAAAATTGTTTGGGGAGGCCTATTTAACTTTCCCCCACCATGTTAACTACATGTACTAGTTGTAGACTTGTAGGGATTAGGATATGATAATTTATCCCAACCCCCCAAAAATAGAAATGTGAACCATTTAATAATAATTAAAAAATTGATTTTGGTGATAGAGTAGGATGGATGATTTTTTGTTGAGGATCTAGTGAACCTATGGTTAGATCAACTTTTAAATAGGGAAGGGTGGACAATGGATATAAGTTAGTGACTATATATTTTTTTTAAATTAGGATAATAAGGATTTTGATCAAGCCACGCCCATAAGTAGAACAATAAAGAGATAGATTAATAAAAAGCTATGTGGAAGACACAAATCATGTCTTCCATTTAAACATGCTACATTTGGATGTATGTACAAATAAAGGAGGTATAACTTAAAGAGGTTGACTTGTTAGAAAATTAACCTTAAGAAAATCTTTAGAATAAGCATATTTATAAAGGTGATTGTAGACGAAGCCAAAATGAATTTAAGAATCCTTAATTTTCATTCTAAGTACTTACTTACACAACTTACCTTCTATTATTTGAATGTGTGTGATTATTTATCAACTAGTTTGAGATATAATAATCAAGAAAAAAGAGTGAAGAGTTAGATTTGGTCTAATATATGATGAATATAAAAGATAAAGGTAAAACATAGAGTCAAGAATAATCCCTAAGATAAAGAGATGGCAAAAAGAGGACACCTTCAAAATAAAAGACACATTTATGTTTCAATTATCAAAATATATAGCTTTATATATATGTGAAGAAGTCGAGAGACTTAGAAACACAAATTTTTGCAATTATGAAAGATATAGGGGGGAGGGAAATGCAATCTCTACCAAGATTAATGTATCTTTAATTAATAATCTATCCTAATTAATTCCTCAACACTACTCATTTTTAACACTTAGAATTAGAACACCTAATAAGAATATATTATAATAAAATTTGCTTACTAATCTATGAATTTTTCCTTTATTTGTTGAGATTCATTAAATGAACTATCACTATCAATCACCATGATGATTATGTGCTTAAATGAAAATATGCAACATAAGGTGCTTTAAAATCATATCCTAGCATACAAAATCTAAAATCAAGGAAACAAAACTTAGAGATTCCTTTATAAATCTAGATGTTCACCAAATAATAATCTAAATACATCAAATATTTAAATTCACCATAAAAATTAACTGTTATAGTTTAATTATTTTAAAGCTCCATTATTATTATTTTTATGTTTTTATAATTTGTTTAATAAAATAATTTAATAAGAATGTAGTATTTTTAGTCTATAAAATAAAACTACGTTTTAATTTTAAAATATATATTTTAATTATTTTTTATATAAAACAATTAATAAGAAAAATATTATTTTTATTATAAAAAATTAATATGTATATATTTTATGATTATTTATTTTATAATTATTAACATCATATATAAAATGAAAGATTAAAAAAATAATATTTATTATAAAAATATTCATTATCATAATAATATCTTAAACATGAAAATATTCAAATATAATAAAAATTATACAAATATAAAATATCTATATATTTTGAACTTTTAATTAAAAAATAAAATATTTGAAAAATAAATAATATTAATTTTATAACTCCTAAGTAAATTAGAAATATAATAAATTTCTACAACATTTATATTTGAATATTATTTAATTGTACTAAAAGAATTAATAAATTTACATATGATCATTGAGATCAATAAATTCTTCATTGTCATCTAAGGTAGGACGTACACTATCAAGTTTTAGTCTTAAAACTTGAATGGCATTTAAGAATAGTTCATGAGCTTTGATCACACCGGTTGTTTCTATAGTAAAAACAAAGTGATCATCACTTGGAATAATAGTGACCAACCCTGGTACATTCATCATCTCAGCTTGTCTTAAAACCTCTTCATCATAAGAGTTATATAACTCTGGATTTATTACCTCTATCTGTATAAAAAGATTCAAAATTTAATTAAAAATTCATTTAAAAATATACATAAGAAGTACATTATAGACCAAAATTGGGAGCCATTTAGAAATTTGACTATATATGTTGTTAAAAATAAGTAAACAATAAAATACCTACAACATTTCACCATATCATATACATTTCAAAAATAACTCAACTAAAAATCATATAAAATAAAAGAATGATGTAGAGAGATGATGTAAAAAAAGCTTAAAATTAGATTGAGAGTTAGTCAAATTGTATTGGGCTTAATAGTTTTTTCTTTGTTTCACGTACTTTATGTATATTGGGTGGGTATATTATGTGAAATATTTAAATTATAAAAAAGAAAAATATATATTATTTTATTTTATTTTATATTTATTTTTGGTTTTGTTTCAAATGTATTGTTTTAATGTTTAATTTATCTTATTTTGGGCATAATTTGATTTTGAATTTAGTATTTAAGTTCTTTTATTGCAAATACTTTAGCAAATCTAATCTTTTATGACTTTCCTCCATCCAAATTCAATCCATATTCTTTTTAAATTTCAAATTTTATCACTCATCTTAGTTTGGGCATAATTTGGTTTTGAATTTAGTATTTACGTTCTTTTATTGCCAATACCTTAACAAATCTAATATTTTACGACTTTCCTCCATCCAAGCTCAATTGATCTTCTTTCTAAATTTCAAATTTTACCACTTTCATTTCTTTTGAAAATTACTAGAATATAACTTGCATATCAAAATATTTTAAATTGTGTATTCAAAGAAAAGCCCCAAGACATTATAATGGATCTAAAACACTCATTAGAAACACCTATATAGATCATTGAGAGGCAAAAATAGAATGAATCTAAAAATATTATTAGAAACATCTATATATATCATTGAAATGTTATTCAACAAAGTTACCATGACATTTACATAATTCATTGACAAATAGTACACTAGAAATTGTCAACCTTTTTTGTTTTCAATCTTATAAAATCTTCAACTTGGGGGTTGAATTGAAAATAAATAAATTTCACACTATATTGAAAAATATAGGGATTATATTGCCACCCTTAAAATCCCATTTCTTCTCATACTTTATCTTGAAATTTTGAAAAAAAAAAATAGATTTAGAATATTAATAGAAGAGTACAGCTACATAATCTATTTTTTTAATGGAATGGTGTTAGTTTATATTAAAAATAGATGAAATAGAATTATGCTAAAGCATATATAATTTATTTGTATATCTCTCCATTAAAAATTAAATAAAAGAGATGAATTTATATGAAAAAGTGTAACGATTAAGATAATATTCTTAATGATACTGGATATCTATCTATATACTTTATCTTTATTCTGAAGAGATCTAAATAAAATTAGACAATTTGTAAGAACAAATAAAAAATAAATGTTTTCAAGTAAATCTTTAAATGCTAATAAATATTTAACTGTTTGGGAAAAAGATTACTTAACATGGAACATTATTTTATTTTACCAAATATATTTTGTATGGTTGAAATTAATGCATATAAACTTCTATGAAATATTAAAAAGTTTTAAAAAGTGATTCAAACCTCTTGAGTATCAGGATTAAGTTGAAAGACATTCGTAGGACTGCTTTTAATAAAATCCTCCTTTTGTTGAAGAGTCAATTTTTGAGTGAGATCATAGTTGATGTGAATATGAGGCATTGTGAAAAAAGTAACAGTACATGCAGGGGAAAACTTTGCATGGTCTTTGCCAATCCCCTTCCTTGCAAGGCATCTGATCTTCAACTGTTGACCTTTTGACAACTTGGCAAGAGTAATAGGCCTATGTGATGAAATATATCAAAACAAAAATTAACAACTTAATATTCTATAATAAATCCAGTATTTATCAAAAAAAAAAATCGAATATTATAGTTAAAGCGTCTATTATTTATATAAGATAGAATCTTTAAAATAAAAAAATCTTTAAAAAACAATCTCACTTTAATTCTTAGATAATATTGAATCTTCAAATTAAAAACCAACACATTGATCATGAATTATCAAATGGTTAAAAACCCTTAAAAAAACACTCTCACCTTAATTTTTAGATAAGATTGAATCTTCAAATTAAAAACCAACACACTCATAATGAATTATCAAATGATTAAATCCTTTACAAAAACAATCTCACTTCAATTTTTATAGAAAATTGAATCTTCAAATTAAAAAACCAACACATTGATCATGAATTATCAAATGATTAAACACTATAAAATAACAACCTCATAGTGCTGAGATTTCTTGATTGAAACTCTGTGCAATCTTTTTTACATCAACCTCTCAGATCATACTCTTCTCTCTATCTCCAAAGCATCCCAAAATGTTGATGTAAAAAATATTGCACAGAATTTCAATTCAAAAATTTCAGCACTATTTGATCATAGACTGTGAAAACTTAGACATCTGGTAAATTCATTGCCAAAAATTCACAGAAGGAAAATTCACCACCAGTAATTCACAGCGGAACATTTTTTTTTCTCTCGACGAATTTTCCATGATGATGAATTGCTGACCATGAATTTTCCTTCAGTGAATTGCCGAAAGATTAATTTTCCTAGAGCCAAAAAACTTCATGCTATTAAAACAACCTCACTATAATTTTAAAAAAACCAATAAAATTGTATATGTATAATCTATCCAAATGCCATTCAAAATATAACATCCCAAAGTTTTGTGTGTGAGAAATAATGGTGAGGAAATAAGCTCAAGCTTGGATTTTGGGTGCAAGAACAGTTACTGTAAGTAAAATTCATAGGAATTCCAAACACAAGCGTTTAGTTAATATAGTTACGGTGTTCCAGGTTTTGTGCGGCTGACAGGCTCGACATCAGAAATCCCCATGGAGGTGAGAATCAAGTCATTGGTGGTGACATCCTGTGTCTGATCTCCTGTGCACATCACATTCAAATGGAACTCCACAGAACAGAAGTCGCAGGCGCCATCTCCATCACAGTTGTGGCAATCTCTGGACATGATCATATTCATGGCAGAATGGCTGATGAGGGGGAGGAGGCCGAGGCGGTGAGAGAGCATTTCGTCAGGCAAACAACTCGAATTCGATTCGATGTCGACGAGCTCAATGGCCACGGTGGGCACCTCTGCAATCATCACTCTGCGCAGGGCATTGGCGATGCTCACATCTGTGCCGTATAAATCAAATTTCATGTATTCGTCTTCCCATTCCCGTACTTTCACTTGAGGATATCTCTTCTCTGATTCACTCGTGCCCATTTTTTTTTGACCCTTTTGCTTGGTAATGAGATCCCACCAGAATTTGATTTCAACAGATAGAGTGATCGTTATTTTGGATTCGTTTCTTTATAAATGGCAGATTTCTTCGGTTGAGATAACTGCTCCTGCAAATAACGAACGAATTTGTTTAGTTTCATCAGTTATTTGTGTGTTAACCGTAATTGAAAGAGCAGCTGCACCAGAGTGTGTTAGGGGAGAGGATCTAATAGTTGAGCATGTTTCAATAGTTGTGATAATAGTTGTTAATATAATGTTCAATAGTTGTGATAATAGTTGTTTATATAATGTCTAATAGTTGTGATATAAGTATCCTAAATTAAACAAATTGTATCCCTTTGATCTAAAAAGCAACCAATCATGTGATGCCACATCAGCGCTCAACTACCCATGATGTGAATGCACAAGTATTGGTAGCACTTTTTTTTTGGGCCTTTTTGGACACCTTGACAAAAAGCATGCTGATGTGGCATCATATTTGATGATGTGGCCCTGAAACGAAAGTTATAAGCAGGGGACTTGCCATGTAAGCTGCTGTAAAAAATTTGGAGTAGTTTGAAATTTCCATGTAAGATTTTGAGAAGCACGAAGTTAGGGTGCACAACTACTGGGTCCTCTCCCCTATATGTGAACATTTGGGCTTTTCTTTTTCTTAATATGTATTAGCATTAATGATCAGCAAGCAAACTGCATATAAATAAGAGATCATGCTCTATATATAGTCATATAAATTCATACATTCTCAATTACACCCAAGAATAACAACATGCACATAAGCATAAAATAAGAACACCCAACTCTAAATTCTCTAGGTGCATGAAGGGTTAAAATCATTGTATGAATAGGGGAGAGGATCCGGTAGTTGAGTGTCTTAACTTCGTGCTTTTCAAAATCTTATGTGGAAATTTCAAAACATTCCCAATTTTTTTGCAGCAGCTTGCTGGCAACGCCCCTGTTTATAACTAAGGTTTCAAGGCCACATCATCAAATATGATGTCACATTAGCATGCTTTTTGTCGAGGTGTCCAAAAAGGTCCAAAAAAAAAGGGTGAGACCGATACTTGTGCACTAAATCGTGTTTTATTGGTGCGCTGATGTGGCATCACATAATTTGTTGCTTTTTAGATATAAGGAATACATATTATTCAATTATTGTTAGTTATCATCAACACTAACAACTTTAAAGTCACAACTATTGGTTCAATATTGTCAAAAATATTGGGCATTAAATCAACAAATGCTATAACAACTATTGGAACATGCTCAACTATTGGGTCCTTTCCCCTATGCATCTCTCACAAATAATAGATGCCTTCGATAAGAGACAATGTGCATTGGCCTCAAGTTGGGAGTAATCAAAATAAACTACAATAAAATAATATTAATTAGGGTTTGTGAAACCCTTGAGTTATGAAGTGGTTGGGACTCATACTTTTCTTGTGCTCTTAACTTTAGCTGACCTAAGATGACATTTGATTGTGTATGTATCTCTTTGATATATCATTATGGGCAAAGCCCCCTCTATGTCCTAGCAAACCCCTTCAAGTTGTGATCTCTACTTGCAATATGATAATCTCAACTTGTTGGGCTATAATCACTTGTGATACATGTTAAGTAGGAGCAAAAATTCTAATGGATCGTACCACACAAATGGGTAGTTAGGAATCCAACACGATCTCTTTCTTAGTTCTCTCCATCACCATGAGGAAAATATCCAACTCCGCATCTCATAAAATGACCTACATTCATCAACCATACTTACATGCACTTTAATAAAGAAAATAAATTAGAAATCCATATCATAACATATGTCATATATATCATATCATTAAAAGATATACAAACCAAATACAAGCAAGAAAATAATCTACTCACATTGATCCCTTTTTCCCAAGAGGAATCTACCATTGCCTCTCTAGCCAAAATTGTATATCTTGCATGGACCTTTACCTCTTCAAGAACCCTACTTGCTCCCTTAGTAACAAGCTCAATCTTTATGTGCTCCTCCTCTATTGACTCTTCATTAAAGAGATGACAAATGATCCCCTCCTCCTCCTCCTTTTCACTCTCCACATCCCCCACATTAATCATAGCCAGCCTAAGCATTCCCCCATTTGTAGTTGCTCCTCTATCAATTGTGTTTACTCACCTCTTACCTATATAATAGCCCTATATATAGTGCTAAAGGCACTAGCCCTCTAAACTATTGTACCACCCCACCCATAGGGTGTACCTTATGTTCCCCCTTCTTGTTAGTGAGTGAGGTCATTGTGATGTACAAATAGACCATGTCAAGTCGTCACCCTCCCACATGCTAGTTGTACCAACACAAGGCTCCATTATCACATTTATTGTCATGTCATGATTGCATTATTATGGATTGCCTCCTTGAAGTAGGGCACATCGAACCACCTTGTTGCTTGAGGCATTCTTAGATCATAAGTCAACATTCCCCTTTGATAGGGGGTGAAAGTCTAGAGTTGTGTCACACTTTGGGCCAACAAAGTAGTTTTAGGGAAAAATATTTTGCCCAAAACTACTTGGCACCTATGTGGCACATAGAGTTTTGACCAAAATTATTTCACTAAAAAATTATTAAATTGATAATTTAATAAAAAAATCAAACAAGGTTCAATTTATATGGCAAAGCTTCATTAAAAGCTTTTTTTGGTGAAAGAGTTTTAGTCAAAACTCTTTTGTCTAAAACTATTTGTGTGGTAGTCTAACCCCTCTTTTAGAGTAAATTCAATGAAAAAAATAACTTCAACTCAAGATTTCTCCAACCAAGAGTATTTTCATATAAATCTAAAAAATACTTTTTCATAGAGCTTAGAATATATATATATGAGTTTATTATGTTTTTTAAGCATCTTACTATAATTAAACATGAGGCTAATGAGAAATTTTAAAAATAATATACGATACACTAAATGAGAGAGAATCCTCTCCAAGGAGGTATAATTTTTTTAATTATATAAAAAATTGGTGTACCATCAAAACTATGACATTTTGAGTAAAATTTACCTTTAAAATTGTTAAAAATATTTTTAAAATTTTTATTTTTTCCATGCTCTAGATTTTCAAGTAATTTGAGGGTTTTTTTTTAAAGAATTGTAATTTCTTTTTTGACATCCCATCAACCTCACTTTAAAAATAAATAACAATTATATTTATTTTTTTAAATTAACATAAAACTATATCCAAATAATTTATTAAAAAATAAAATAATTATAAATATAAACTAAATTAAAAATTATACATTTAATTAGTTTGTATCATTTCAAAATTTAAAACATAAACATCATATTTTTTGGTGGTCCAAGTTGAAAATTATATTTGTGTTGTCCATTTTCTTTATAAAAGTGTGACACCATTTGAACTTTCACCTAGTTGATAAAGTGCTCTACAATCCAACACAACCAATGTGGGGCAATTGATGGTCTAGTATCCCTCCATGTGATCTTATATGAATCATGGTAGGTGTACAATAAACATCTACACCTTAGCATACCTCCTCCCATGTCTTGATATTTTGCATGATTTAAGCCTAGTTGCAAAGTAATCTATAGGATCCCTTGTCACCATATAATCAAGTGGTCATGATTTACATAATGGCCTTCCAAACAATTCAATTTGTTGTTCTCTCAACTAGCTATATATCTACATCTTAGGCCTTGTGCCTACATTAATTCTAGTATCACTAAGTAAATAGCGAGTCTATTAATAAGATATGAAGGATTAAAATTGTTGTATATATACATCTCTAAAAATAATACATGTCCTTGATAATTGTACAATGACCTACAAGTTGGGAGTAATCAAAATAAACTAGTTAAATAGTATTAATTAGGGTTTGTGAGACCCTTGAGTTCTGCAATGGTTGGGACTTGTACTTCTTTTATGTTCTTAATTTTTGTTGATCTAAGATATGGCATGTGATTGTATACACACCTTGATAATATCACTATGGGAAAAGCTACCTCTATGTCTTAACAAACCCTTCGAAGTTGTGACTTCCACTTGAAATATGATATATTAACTTGTGGGATATAATAGCTTGTGATGCATGCTAAGTAGGAGAGAAAATGCTAGTGTGTCATACCACACAAATGGGTAGTTAGGAATCCACCACAATCTCCTCAATCCTCTCCATCACCATGAGGAAAATATTCAACTCTACATCTCATAAATGATAGATCATTCATCAACCATACTTGCATGTACTATAAAAAAAAAACTAGAATCCCTTGGCATAACATGTATCATCTATATCATATCACTTTAAAATATAGCAAACAAAACACAAGAAAGAAAAGGATCTACTCACATAGATCCCCTCTTGTCAAATGATATTTACCATAGAAAACTTGCATGTCTTACATGGATTCCTACCTATCCAAGAACACTAGTTTATCCCTTAATAGTAAGCTCAATATTTTTTCCTCCTCCCCTATTGATGAGGGAGTTAATGGTGGCTCCCCAACACCCCTAGGAATAGTTGCTAGACCAAAATATCTTCCACAAGAGAGAAAATGGCAAGAGAACTTGCTTCAACAATGCAATATTGAATAATGGTTGAATATGCAAATGTACATAAAATTCCTTGCTTATAAAGGAAAGGTGAGATATATGATTATACAAGATCATGACAAGTTTCTTAATCCTATAACATGTGACAACTAAATCATAACTACCTAGGATAAGATAAAGTCTAGACATGACAATATGTCCCCTAATTCCCTAGTGAATGAATTAGCTAGGTACAAGACATTTATTCACTCCACCACCTCCCCTTAAGTGCAGCTTAGGGAGAAGATTATTATGCAAACTATGCAAAGATGAAGATGAAGATGGGTCTCGGCTACTAGGCCATGTTAGGTACCCATTTACAATGCAATGGAATATCTCACAAACAAAGAAAAAGAGAAAACTCAATGGGACAAAACTCCTCTCCAAAAGAGATAAAACAAATAAAACAACATGATGTATGGAGTGTTGGACTCAAGGGAACACTAAGAGGGGGGGTGAATCAGTGTTCAACAAATCTTAACTTTATTAAACTGAGACTTAAACCATACATTAAAAGTAAGATGCAAGCATTCAAAGGAAACATTCACAACACTATAACACAAGGATTTTGCATGGAAACCCTATTAGGGGAAAAACCACGGTGGAGGTTAATCCACAATTTGAGTA
The DNA here is from genome assembly GCA_007115665.2 of Sequoiadendron giganteum. Classification (NCBI taxonomy): domain Eukaryota; kingdom Viridiplantae; phylum Streptophyta; class Pinopsida; order Cupressales; family Cupressaceae; genus Sequoiadendron; species Sequoiadendron giganteum. Next base: position 550,962,906 of record CM021102.1, read on the forward strand.
CTCAAATATAAATATTTACAAAAGAGAATGCACTTGCATTCAGGCACACTGCCTAAAGCTCATTGCTCAAAAGGAAAGGCTCACTGCCTTACAAGAGTTCAGATTAAAACCATCTGAAGGTTGAACTGATATGGTAGCATCTATTCATGCCAGGTTATAGTTCCGGTGAAGCTCGTAGATTAGATTTTGAGACCTCTATCTGACTTTGCACTTCTTTCTGCTTTGTTTTGCCCTTATTTGCTCTTTTCTCAACACTTAGACAAGTTCACACTGTTATTCTGCTAAATTTCACATCGTACACACATTCGCATATTTCCACACCTATCCACTTCCATAAAATGATAAAACCAAACTAAGATATATATCCATTAGCAAAGATTTAACCATTCATTAGTCGGCTCCATAAAGTATTAAGTTCCTTTCAACTTGTCGGCTAGATCTTTAATTAAATCTTAATGTATATCCTCCAAGGTTAGTTAAGACATAGAGAGGACCAAAATAGACATGTTTCGAACATAAGAACATTTAATTAATAACCCCTTGTACATCCGCGATTGCTATATTTGAAGGGTCAACTTTTTACCATAGATATTCAACAGATTAGTGTACTGGATCTCCTAGATCACATACCACTAAATGCGCATCAAAAAAATCCTTTAGTAAGGTATTCCAAACATCAACAATCCTTTGTATGAGGTCCACAACACAAAATACTAGTTTGGTGAGATAATCAGATTGATATTTACGCCTTTAACCAGATGCCCTGTTCTTTGCTCTGTTTTTCCAGTAAAGACCAAAATTAGACTGCAGATCAGATGTATGACTTAGGTTGCCATCAATAAAAACACTTACAAACCATATGCCAACAATCTCCCCCTTTGGCATTGATGGCAACACTTAGAGAAAAATGACTAAGTGTCAGAATCATTATAGGTATGCTGCCAAAATTTTACTGAACTTTCTCCCCCTAAGATTTATAAGGCATTTTTCATTGCATTCTCTCCCCCTTTGACATCAATGACAAAGCATATGCAAAAAAGTGAAAAAATAGAGATAAAATATCCAAAACTTCAAAACATATATGCCGACAGTTTTCCCCCTTTGATCAAAACTTCAAAAATTTGAAAACAATTTACTGCTACTTTTAGAAGATTATCTTATGATTTTTCTTCATTTTCAGAAGGAATTTCTTCCAAGAATATATTGAGATTCCAATGATAATGATCAAACTGTTGTTCTTGGATGTTTTGTTGACAATTTCAGTTAAGGATTATGGAATTGTAATTGCTTCTTCCAGTTTCTCACCATTCCTTAGTATCTCCACCATCTACTCCAATCTACATTCGGTTAGATCCTTCACCTTCCAAAAATTATCCACAAGTGTGTTTTTGGAGAATTGAATTTTTGTGTGTTCAAACTGTAGCTCCCAAATTCTTTTTCTGATGGTGCCATCTTGATCCTGAAACATGTCAAATCTTTTTCCAATGTCATTCAACTTTGTTTCAATCTGTTCCAATCTCTCTTTGTAATTACTGACAGCATGGGGCCAATGGATGCAATAGCTATAGATGTCAGTGGCTGAATGTATGCTTTGCCTCAACTCATTCATTTTCTTCTTTAGTTTGGAGAGAGATAACCTGAATTGCTCCTTCAAATGAGAGATAACTTCACTATCTTCTTTTTCTTGAGCTTCAGAGTTCAATGTTTCTTTGCTGCATTCAATCATTTCATCGGGCAGTTCTACAGACTTTCCAATTTGATCTTGCATTGCTCAACATGAGCATTTAGCACACTAAATATCATATCTTGATCATATGATGGTCTAACAAACCATAACCTAGCTATTTTCTGCATTCCACCTTCTTCTTGAATAAGCTGTTGTAGCTTTTCTTTTGTCAGATCATCTTCTTCATCACTACCTTTTTCTGGTTCTAGTTCATTTTTCTATGGGTCCTCAATTTCTTCATCAGATTCTTCGTCTGGAATATCCACAATTTCCTTTTCTTTTCCTTTTCCCTCAATTTTGGGAACTTTGCTTTCCAGAGGGTTGTATTCAACAACTTCTTTTTCTCTTTTATGCTTTTAACTATGCTACCAGAAGAGGAACCAACTTCAATTGTTCTTACCAGAAGGGAAATATTGATTGAACCACACTTTCCAAGCACATTCTTAAAGAAAATTTCAAATTCTAGATCCCAATCCACCAAGCTCCTAGAATATGAATATTTTTGTTTGCATACTGGTTCGTTTGCTTTCCACACCACATTGTTGATCTTTGGAAAATAATTCTAGCCATCCATCCATTTGATTTTCTGGAGAAAGGGCAAGGAATAGAGTTATTTCATTATTGTATTAGCTCCAGCAGTGAAGGATGGACAGGAGTTTCTCGCCGATCCGGGAGTCAACGTTCCCCGCCCCTACTATTTGAAGGGCCGGGAGGGAGTTCGAGTTGCCAGAAATACATTACTAGACATATAATTAGAGTACCGAACTTGAAAGAGTAGCCTGTTTCTTTTGTCAGTTGTACATTCTCCATTAGTTGATCCTTTATCAACCCGCACAGATCAAAGTCCCGACCTTCAATTATCATCTTGTGAGAAATGTAGACTGCGCTTGCCGATGTTGCTCCTTCCCGATTTCTGAAAAAGATTTTGTATGTTATCACGTGCATAATGTACTTGGTAACATGATTCTTGATTGTCGCAATGATCAGTGCTCTCTGATCTTTGATTATTTCGGTTAGGGTTTCAACTTCCTTGTTCTGGATGGATTTCTTCCTTGGTATATCTTTGACATTGCATAATCTAGTCAAATTCTCAATTGTTTCCTTCAAGATGATATAGGGTTTGTCCAAAGTTAAAGTATCATTATGCAATCTGCTTAAGATGAATTTAACAAATTCGATATTTTCAAAGTATGAAAACTCATTCCAAATATCCAAATTCCTATGTTTGGCTTCTCTCAGTTGTTTCAATTCGTCAGGCAACACCAAATTTCTCATAGACCTAATCTTTGCACTATTGTATTCATCCAATATGATTGACCCTTTGATTTGTTCCATTTTCCTTTTCATACTTAGGGTTTACAATCGCACACCAAATTGTATGAAGATTCTTGAAAGCGACTGAAATACCTGATGGATTTTGAGAATTGCCGATGAATCGATTTCACTACTTTGAAATTATTCTATTGAGCACTCTCCTTCTTTTCTTCTTTGATGCAAAGTGACAAATGATGGTTTCAACTTGAATTTTATAGCTCACACATTTGCAATAAATACGTTTGCCCTAAATTTCCGGATACTCTGTTTTCTCATACAGTAAAAAAAAATCTTTTGCGGACCTATTAATTGTCTGAATTCTTTTTGCAAAAGTCCTCCAAAACCTCTGTACACCATAAATACACCTTCTTGACTATTCTCCGCATTTCGGTACCATATATAGATAGGGGAGGAAAGATTTTCTTGAAAAACTCCCCCTAGGCCAGTGGCCTGAAATCAATTACCAGAAGAATTACTGGAAGCAGGTTCCGATACAGAACCATTTCCATCATCGGAATCATTCTTTCTTACCCATGTCTTCTTCATTTGATCTCTGATTTCATCCGTAGTCACTTTTTCTTTCCCTTTATCATTTTTCTCTATATTTTTGCCTTTGTATACTGGACCTCTTCTGTGCACATTTTTGTTTCTACAGAATCTCATAATGTGACCATACTTATTGTAGTTGTAGCACACAGTACTTTCTTGTCCTGACCAATCATTCCAATGGTTTCTTCTTGATCTGCAATGATTAGAAATATGCCCAAATTTCCCACATGTATAACATTCAACATTCCTTCTATCAACATAGTAACTTGACACATTTCTGCATTCAATTGATTTATGACTGAACTTTTTACAATTGAAACACTGACCAAAAAGTGATGAAATTCTTGACTTCATATTATTTCTACACTGAGCAGCCATATGACCGAATTTATTACAAGCAAAATAATATCCATTAAACTTCTGAGCATTAGGTTGTCTTACTGGATATCTCCCACTTTTGTTCATTTGGTTGCCTTGTCTGAAATTATTTTGTTCTGATCTAGAACTTTCTCCTTTTTCATATCCAAGACCTCTCTTATCATTTCCACTCTTCTGTCCTTGAGTCAGCTCATCAAGCTTCATTGAGTTGATCATAAATTTTTCTTTGTATTCATTTGCAATGATAAGATCATCCCTGAGAGTAGTAATCTACTTACCAATTTCTTCATTATTTCTGGATCTTTGTAAGTCACTTTCCAAATGAGTGAATTCTCCATTTATTCTTTTGCATTCATCAGATTTCTCTTTCAGGGCCTAAGCAAGGTTTTCCTCATTTTTCTTCCTTTCTTCAATCTCTTTAGTCAACTTCATCATCATAGATTCCATTTCATGTTTTAGGTTTGCATTATCTCTGGAAAGCTTTTCACTTTCTTCAGTTATTTCCTTCAAGGTTTGATTCAGGTGAGCATCATCCATATTTTCATTCTCCTTCTGTTGTATTTGATCACATAGATCCTTTCTCTTCTCCCTGGATTTAACAATATGATCCTTCAATGACTGAATGAATTTCTCTGCATCTTTAAGATTCGCTCTCAATTCCCTGAATTCTGCTTTAGATTGATCAAGATCATCAAGTGCCACCAGAAGCTGTTGTTGAAGACCATCAGATTCCATTACATTCCAAGATCCACCTCAAGTTGCTAAAATTATTCAGAGGAACTATGTTCTGATACCAATTGTTGGACTCAAGTGAACACTAAGAGGGGGGGGGGGGGGGGAATCAGTGTTCAAACAAATCTAAACTTTATTAAACTTAAACTTAAACCATAGATTAGAAGTAAGATGCAAGAATTCAAAGGAAACATTCATAACACCATAACACAAGGATTTTTGCGTGGAAACCCTGTTAGGGGAAAAAACATGGTGGAGGTTAATCCACAATTTGAGTACTCAAATATAAATGTTTACAAAAGAGAATGCACTTGCATTCAGGCACACTGCCTAGAGCTCATTGCTCAAAAGGAAAGGCTCACTGCCTTACAAGAGTTCAGATTAAAACCATCTGAAGGTTGAAATAAGATGGTAGCATCTCTTCATGCCAGGTTACAGTTTCGGTGAAGCTCGTAGATTAGATTTTGAGATCTCTATTTGACTTTGCATTTCTTTCTGCTTTGCTATGCCCTTATTTGCTCTTCGATCAACACTTAGACAAGTTCACACTCTTATTCTTCTGAATTTTTCATTGTACACACATTCGCATATTTCCACACCTATCTGCTTCCATAAAATGATAAAACCAAACTCACATATATATCCGCTAGCAAAGATTTAACCATTCATCAGTCGACTCAATAAAGTATTAAGTTCCTTTCAACTTGTCAGATAGATCTTTAATTAAATCTTAATGTGTATCCTCCAAGGTTGGTTAAGACATAGAGAGGACCAAAATAGACATGTTTCGAACATAAGAACATTTAATTAATAACCCCTTGTAGATCCACGATTGCTATACTTGACGGGTCAAATTTTTATCATAGATATTCAACAGACTAGTGTACTGGATCTCCTAGATCACGTACCAATAAATGCACATCAAAAAAATCCTTCAGTAAGGTATTCCATACATACACAATTCTTTTTATAAGTTCCACAACACAAAATACCATTACGGTGAGACAATCAGATCGATATTTACGCCTTTAACCGAATGCCCCGTTCTTTGCTCTGTTCTGCCAGTAGAGACCAAAATTAGACTGCAGACCGGATGCATGACTTAGGTTTCCATCAATGACAACAATTACAAGCCATATTCCAACATGGAGGGCTCAATGATACTCCCAAGGACTACATCCATCATTTTTATACAATCAATGACCACCCCATAAGAGGGGAAAAAAGAGACAAGATATCCCCCCCACAATGTATAATCACTTGAAAAAATGGTTAATGTCTGAAGACAAAACATTATCCAATTCATACAAACAATGTTTCTCCCCTTGGGAAGAAGATACACCAAGTAAAAATGCAAGAATGCTGCCAATTCTGGATAGGAATTGGTAGGAAGAGAATTCCAAATGTATGAAGATTGTGTCTCTGAAAGATGCTCATGTGTTGCCAAGTTCTTGGATGATGAAGATGATGCCACAATCTAATCAAGTACATACCTAATCATAACAAACTGTGACAAAATAGGTACAAGTGGAAATTGATCTTGAACTAACTCCAAAGACAAATGGGAAGTGATAATAGTTGATCCATGTATATCATCAAATAGGAGAGATAGACCCTGAAATGTGAGACTCCACAAACAAAGAAGCAATGTCTGTCAAATAGGAATCCCAATCAAGAAGAAAAATAGGTACATGTTGCAATGAATCGGTGGATGTACTCAATGAATCATCAATAAAAGATGATTGTGTGATCTCAATTGGAGAAGTGGGAGTTGCAGGAGAAATCTATGGATTATCAAGACACTCGAGTTCTGCATCATATTCAAACTCCTCTAAGTTCTCACCATCAAAGGGTATGTTTTCAACATCATCAAGTGGAATGAGGCAATATGAAGAATGATCATCTGGGAATGGAGGCTTGTGTGGATCTCCAAAAATTTCCCAAACTTTGGTCCAAATTGTGTGTGGGCATGAGATGTGTAAGATCTTATAATAAATTTCTATGAGGATGCTTGCACTAAAATTAGAACCAATCAATTATATTATATGATGATTCTTATTACCCCAAACATGTTTCTTATATGTTTTTTTTGGTTCACGAATGAGTCTAGAAAGATGTGGCAATTTTTTTAGCCTTTTACAATGTGTTATTATGCCTTTTTGCCATGACTCATAATTAGCCCTAGTTAGAAATATTATAAAAGGATGAATTGAATAACCCATTATTACAATGATAATACACTTCTCATATGACAATATATGAGATCAACATAAACAATATAGCTGAAATGAAGTACAATGATCAACACAACACTTTCCTAACTACCAAAATATCCAAGTAATTTCCAGTATACCCATCGGGAAAAAGTGGAATCATAATATACCTAGTATAAAAAATAGAAAAAAGTGCATGGATGGTTGGATAGAGCTCCTCAATACCTTTCCAACGTCGCAAGAATCATAAAAATTGAAGATCGTCGCAAAAAGTTATGAGCTTGAGAGCCAAAACACAAGATCTTTCTTTAATCAACAAAAATTGGCACCAAACTACAAAATTTCTACAAAATAACTTCACCAATAGAAAATTTGAAGAACCAGCTTTTCAGAAATATTTTGTTTGAAAAAAATAGCCTCTATATGTGAAAGTTATGCCAATTTGAAAAAAATAGCGTGTTTGAGCAATAAAGGGCAAAATAAGGCTAAATAGGTGCAATATTTAAGCACCCCTTGGCAAGCTCCTGGTCGGTCATATGATTGCCTATAGTTTTTTGGCAAAAAAATATTGTTGCCCGGGTGGTGGCGGGGTGGCACCTTGGTGGCAAGCCAAGTGGCACCGCCTCTCCTCCACCTGAAGCAAAGGTCCCGGTGCTCGCAGATTTAAAAGGTTTTTAATATAAAGAAATACGACAATGATATAATTATAGTCAGTTGATAAAACAATAAAACCATAGGTTTTAAAAAACTTTAAATTTCCAAATAAAGATGACATGACCGGTACCAGTCGATGTCCCGTCTAACAAGATCTGCATACAGGACATGACAAATAATGTGCCCGCAATTTTTTTTATAAACCCCAAAATTTGTTTATGAAATATTTGCCCCAAACTATATAAATTTTTTGCCTAATAAATTGAAATATTTTAGCTCGATTAATACCATAGAAAATTATTTTTTTAATATTTTTTTCTGCCAATAAAATATGTCTACCTGGAGGGTTGTACGACTTGTCCAAGCAAAAAAAGTTTTCCTCAAAAACAACTTTACCCAGATATAGTCAAATTTTATATCAAAATTCATCTCTCAGGCTTCCTAATCATGATGGTGAGATCGATTTGGGCTCAAAATACCCCAATTTTTCAACTACCTTCAGATCTTGCAACTGAAACCCTTAAATTGAAAACTTCATAAATCAAGAAAAACATAACCAAATTTGACAAAATGAAAGGTAAACCTAACTTTCTTTGATGCCTTGGATTTAACCATGAGGTCTTTGAAGCCCCAAAATGCACCTAGCAAAAAAATTCAAGACAACATGAAACCCTCAGATCTGGGAAGGAATCTGTAACACTAGAGCTCTGATACCATGTGGGAGTTAATGGTGACTCCCCAACATCCCCAGGAATAGTTGCTAGACCAAAATATCTTCCACAAGAGAGAGGAATGACAAGAATACTTTCTTCAACAATGCAAGATTGAATAAAGGTTGAATATGCAAATGTACATAAAATGCCTTGGTTATAAATGAAAGGTGAGAGATAGGATTAGACAAGATTATGGCAAGTGTCTTAATCCTATAACATGTGAAAACTAACTCATAACTACCTAGGATAAGATAAATTCTAGACATGACAACTAAGGCTTCTAGAAGGAATATTTTATCCTAAGTAAACTTAACATGTGAATATGTCCCCTAATTCCCTAGTGAATGAATTAGCTAGGTACTAGAAATTTATTCACTCCAAGAATTGAAACTTCATTGGAGATGTTGGTCATCTAAATTGTAATCCCTGAATCTCAAAGGATAGATAGTCTCCCAAATGCTAGGTGTCAAACCCCTATGCTCAAGTTGGTAAATTTAGGATCAATTATTGAGGTGGGCAAGAACTCCTTCACTTATGAATTTTCTAAACAAAAGAGGGTTTCACTAATTTATTGCAACGAATATCACAACATTAACTACAAATTAACCCTAACACAAACCACATCTATTGCATCTACTGCACCCCTACTTTCGTTGTCACTTCGTGCCTATATGTTGGTTTGCGAAAATTAATTTCAAGCATCTTATTAGATTACATAATATAGCACATAAATATCAATGAATTTGTTTGATAATAACCCTTTATGATGTTAAGTACATTTAAATATGGTGATTGGAATACAATAGAAAAGATAAAATGAAGAATGTGTTATATTAATTTGTTTTGAGTGTGTAGAGGATGATGAGGAGAAGGAGTGGATAATAGACTGGTGCCTTTATCCTATTGAGAAATAGAGTCTTTGAATTCATACAAAATATGCAATAAATGAAATTAAGGAGATGCCTTAATCAAGATATCACAAAATACTAGGTCTTCCAAAATGTACAAGTAAGCTAGGTTTTACACATAAATTATTACATATACAAAACCATAGATAGTTGCAGAATATTAAATCAGTCTAATTATTATTCCATAAGTGTACCCATACATTTCGTTTATTGTTTTGAGAAGATACCTTGTGAAATTTTACAAGGATTTTATAGTTATACAACTAGCCAACTAAATAATACACAACCAAAAATGCACACCATACACATGGAGACTCTCAACTAAGATGCAATATGACTTTATTCACTCAATATATAAATATTATAGATGTTATTACAAATATGGGATAAACATAGATCATTACAATAGTGAAAATACAACACAAAGATCTAGAAACAATGAATCCTTTGGTTCTATTATGTAAGTTTTTTCTTTTTTTATTCTCTTCTCCAATCCAATATCATCTAATGCCTTGTGCAAATGAAGAAGGCTCATATACCCAATGCATGTCGGTTTGAGGTAAGACATGTGCACATATACAAAGGAAACCCTAAAAACATGTTATGCAACTATTCCAGTAGTCTTCCATGCCTTCACAGTAGGTTTTTTATTATTTTCTATTATTTAAATTTGACGTCCACCATATCAACACATTCCCATGGAGCGTGAAGACTTATCTCCCTTATGTGGGTATAACTTCTGAAATAAAAAAGGGGGCTCACCAAAATGATAGTAGATAGACCTATTCTCATTTATTTCATTAGGAAATGAGATCCACACAATTGAAAGGACTATCAACCTTGGGGTGAGTCAAGTCAAAGTGTGAATCTGCAAATTTTCTTTTTTTGCAAGGACAAGGGTCCTGATTAAACAACACTTTGGGGAGAAATATTAAAAAAATAAAACTAACTCCAAAATGAAATCTACAAAGTGCATCTAATAGATTAAGCTCAATTTTTATGGAACCAAAAATCAGAATGCAAATTTGCGAGAGGGAAAATGATGTTTACCAATCAACAAAAGTGATTTTTTTTTTGAAGGTAACTGAGGACTCATTCGCCCTATGGAAAATGGGTCTTAGCTAGGGCTCCGTAAAATGGTTTTTGAGATCTCTTCTCCCATGTCTACACTCCCAGATTCTCGATTTTCACAATTAGATAGCCGAAAATAAATCTTGTAGGTGAGTTTCTGTGAAATTGCAAGAATGGTGACAACAAATGCAACTTTCACAACTTTACAATTTTTATCTTCAAGAGATCTTCCACCTAAATCTATAAACACGAGTTAAGAGGGAAAAATGTTTTGTTGTTGGTGAATAGGGCTTTGTCTTGGTCAAACCCCATTTTGGTAATTAAACCTTGAATTGAAACAATGAAACATGAAAGGAATGATGAATGAACAAAGCAATATCACAACTCACCAAACCCTTGGATAAACCTTGGAATGTAGATATATGACTAGCATGAAATGGTTTTAATGGATGTGGATTTTGATCTTGAAACTTGACTTGAAACAATGCCTTGAATGCTTGAATGGATCATGAACACTACATCAATTTATTAGCTCAAATAACATGCATGATGCAAGAAAACTTTGACATGATAATAGGATCTTGATTGTTGCAATAATTCTTCACTAAATCCACTCTTGAATTCCTTGGAATTCTCTTGAAATGCTCTTGTAGTGCTCTTGTGAAGTCACATAAAATTCTTCACATAAAATTGCTAGGTGAAACATAGTGAAATGACCTTATATTTATACATATGTAACATTAATTTCCTAAAACTCAAATAACACAAGCCGACATGTGAATATAGATTCGAAATCATTAAAATATTGCCAAAAACATAATTAAAATTAGGTCCTACGTCTAAGTGAGGACCCATTCGCCCTTGGGAAAATGGGCCCTAGGTCACTTACCTAGGACACACATTGCTCAATGATAAATGTTATGTTAAGGCATTAATAAATTTTGAGTTTTCCTCTACAAAAATTGCAATTAATTAGGCTTGGATTTGAATTAAAGGGGCCAATTAAGATAAATTAACCTCAATTAATTAATGGAGCCCTAAATAAGTGTGAAAATGTAAAGATACACTTTACAACACTAAAAATAAGGCACAATTAAGTCCATTTTAATTAATAGGTCCCTAAACTTAATGTGAATATGTAAAATACATATTACAACAATAAAGTAAGGCATAATTATGTTCATTTTAATATTTAATTCCCAAATTAAGTGTGAAAAAGTGATACTTTTTGGGGTAAAATCACAAAGCTGTGTCACACTTTATAAAGGAAATAGCCAATACTAATCCAACTTTTAAACTTGAATCACTAAAAAGTGGCATATATGTTTTGAATTTTGAAATGATGTAAGCTAATAAAATGTGTATTTTTTAGTATATTTTATATTTGTATTTTAAAAAAAAAATTAAAAAATTATTTGAATATAGCTTTTAATAAATTTACAGTACAATTATGTTGCTGATAAAATGTTGAAAAATGAAGTTACACGAGACGTCAAACTTTATGTAGTAAATTTTCATATTTTTTCTTCAAATTTTTTGTGTATTTATAACTTTAAACTTTAGTGCATGGATATTTTTCTTTTCAATTTTGATAAATATATATTTTTAACTAAATATTAAAATGTGTGTATACAGAAACACATATGTTTCCATTCGACATAAAATTTTATATTGATTATTTATCTAAAATAGAAAACAAATCATACCATCTTGATATAGATTATTTTATCTATTGCGTCATATTTTTTCATTTTTTTTAATGTTTTAGTATTTTTCTTAACAGGGTAATTAACCTAATATTTTTGTGTTGATAACCTACTTTTAGTAAAAATAAAATATAAAATATAAATAATAGTTAAAATATTTAAATATATATATATATTTGAAAACTACACTTATGGATCTACAAAAGGGTATTTTTATATTTTTTTTAAAATGTTATTTGCATGACTAAGAGTTGTTGAAACATCAAGTTTTTCAAATAATTTTTTTTTCCAATAAATTGGCTTAAAAGTGGTGCTACATATGCCTTTATCTAACAATTTTAGTTTGAAAAGTTGTGGACATATATAACTTAGCTAGAATGAATCTTACTAGATCATATGTTTGACCAAAATTGATTTTTAGTTAGAAATACTTAAATTCAATTGTGCTGATAAGTTGGCCAAAAGTGTGACACAAATTTATACGTTTACCCTTTTCCTACACTACATTTAGCCCCCACTTTAGTGAGAGGATGACCCCATGTCAAACTCACTCTAAAGTATACATTCAAGTAACATATGTTTGCAACAATGACAAAGATACTCAATCATACAACATCAAAGACCTAAAGAGAATGGAGGCGGATCAAGCCTCGATTGTCCAACGCGATGTGGAACACGTCTAAGTTGTTTGTCCAAAAGGGTAGATCAAGCCTTAACTGTCCAATGCAATGTGGAACACATCTCGACTATTTTTCCAACACGTTCACAAGCAAAACTCGATGTCCACTATGAAAACGACACACATGCTCACATAGGCTAATGGAACCTTAGGGTGCCCACTAGGTGAGCCCCCAAGAAAGTGGCTTAGTGAGAAAGTCATGCCAGGTCTACAGGATCTCATTGTACTTACCATACCAAAGCTATCATTCTAAAAAATCCAATAGGGTGCCAACACACATTTTGACTTCAAGCTTCATAGGGCCTAACAAGCTACATTATGCTAAGCACACTGCAAACAAGGGAAAGGATCTACTGGAAAGCAAGGTGTGTTATGCTTGGTGGCCTTATAGGGAGGGTTCGAGCTTCACAAGATTAACAAGTTGTATTATGCTAAACACTTATGGACAATAATGCAAGTAAATATTTATTCAGAGGAATCTCACTTAATTCATGTAAGGTCTCTTCTTAGGGATCATCATGCTTAATGTCCAAGATAAGAGAATCATAACTTAGGGAATGCGACACGTAGCATCACCACTAAGAGGAAAGTCATATGCTAAGAAATATCATGTTCTTGGAGGACATCAAATCCAATGACACCACCAAGAAAAGAATGCATCACAAGAAGAAATAAAATTGCACAATGAAACACAAGTTTTGATGTATGCCCCCACTTTAAAGTGATTGCTAACACTATTTCCATGAGCAATATACTTTAAAGTAGAAAATGAAGAAGACATCAAAGCTTATTCGAAAAGCCCTATCCCAGGTCATATGTTCCCTAATGAAACTACATCATGAAAAAGAGGAAGGGGTTGCCCCCAAAATGAAATCCAAAAACACATAAGGGATCCATAGATTCAAGGTTAGTATATCTTTGATACAATGTGGTTATAGAGCTTGGAAACGTCATCGTTCCCCAAATACTCATAGAAAATGAAGAATGACACATATAGAGTAAAAACAAAGAAAAATATTTCGGGTCAACATGGAAGAGACCTAAACGTCTCGACACCTTACGTCATCCCCAAAAGGAAAACACAAGACAAAAGAAAAGATAAATGTTTATGACATAGATAAGAATGTAGATACACATAAAGGAATCACATAAACAGAGAGATACATCAAACAAAATAGTATAGGAGATCACATTACGCACATGCAATCACACAAAGAACATGCAAGAGAAAACAAAGAAAGAAACTAGTAAGGAACATGCAAGTCAACCTATAGCCTACCATCCACATCCCAATCTTGTTCGGTGTATGCAGAAGGAGGAAAACTAGCCAAAGGGACAACATCAAGTGCCGAACTAGGACAAGCACCAAGTTCAACAATATTACTAGGAGGATAATCTTTTAAGCTCATAGAAGATGAAAACATTAAATTCAACTCATTATGCACATGTTCATCAATCTTTACAATTTCATTATCATCATCTAGATTAATCACAATGGGAGGTCTAATGATAATATCCATAGAAGTTTGTTTATGTTGTGGTAAGGGTGGAGAGGTATCATGCATTGCTAGAGACAAGTTCGGATTTTGATTTTCTATGTTATTATTTTCTTCTTTTTCTTGTAATGAACGAGCAATAGCATGACGTCTATGCCTACACTATCTAGCACTTCGATTTCTTTTCATTCGGTTTTCAAGTTGTGTTTGTGTAGAAGCGGGTTTATCAACCATAGGTTTATTTTCTCCCCTTAAGGGAGGAACGAAAGGAACCATGGGAGTTTGTTCAACCACTTTCTCTTTAGCTTTGTAAACTTGTTTGAATTTAGGAGGTGCAACAAGATTTGTTTGGTTATCTCGTGGTATCTTATATGAAATGGGTAAAGGATTTGTCATAGGTTAATATTCGATATTTGGAAGGGCCTTTGGTTCAATCATGGTCTCATTAAGGACATGAGGCTCAATCATGGGTTGAGGCATATTGCTAAGAGATAATTATGCTATACGCTTTGCCTTAAAATTTTGATGGGATTTGAAAAAGAAGTCTTCATGGGGTCTAATAATTCAATAGGCTCAGGCCAAAATAAATCCAATGAGAAGTTCCCATGGGAAGACATAGGATTAATGCCACTATGATGCACTATAAAGATTTTATTGCCAAATGGAAACTTAAAAAATTTATACACAATCGATATGACAAAATTCATGGAGTGAAGCCATGGATAGCCTAACTTCACATGAAATTGGTCAAAGGACAGGATGATGATGAATGAGACATTTAATCCTTTCGGTCCAACCTTTAGAGGGAGATTTATCGATCCAATCGTAGGGTAGGCAAAACCATTATTCGTTTTGATCCATGCTTTCTATTTTTCATATGTATCTTGATAAAGTTCATGCACAAATAGGAATTCTCCAATGATCATGTTCTCTACATAGATGGGATCAATTAATATCCCATTAGTAGGCTTGTCATTGATTCTTCTAGCTATGTAAAGAGGACCATTAGGTGCATGTTTAAGTATGTATTGTTGTGAGAAAGTAATATCAAGTGACATCTTAGTTAGGCCCTTACGAGGTTGAACTTCAATGGAGTTGATCGTGCTATGTATATTATTATTCTCATTATTTTAAAAGTTCTTGTTAAGGATGTAAGCGAGGCTACAAAAAATTTCTATTCCTTGTTTATTCTTAAGTAGCAATCTTATGTTATCTAGCATAGGAGCCACATCAGGACTCACAATATTTTGCAATTTTTCTATTTCTTCATCCATCTTTCTTATGTTTTCTTGTGGAACATTAGCAAAATCATGCACATTGTTTATAGATAGGAAAGTCATTGGAAATAAGGTTTGAAGGCTATAATCCATAGAGGATTGATTATCAACACTATTAGTGAAAGAGTTGGAGAATGCGATATCCATGGCGAATGGTGTATCGCGGGATGACATGAGTCTCAAACTACGCCTGACAACAATATTTCTAATAGGACACCAAGTTGTAAAGCTCATACAAGTTTCACAAACTAAATGTAAACTCAAAATGGAAAGAGGGTGAAATGCAATGCAATGACCCAAAATGCAATATGTAAATTCAATTTTCATATTTCAAACAAGGGAATTTTTTGATTACACAATACAAAAACCTGAAAATGATGTCTTGTAAATGCAATTTTTAAATCACACAATGCACTAAATTTATCAAATTAAGCTAAATATGATCAATTTTACTTAACAAAAAATATGTAAACTGAAACTAAAAACTAAAAACAGCAAAATGGAATGCAGAAACAGATGTTTTAATGCCCAAAAAATTAGGAAATGACTGTGATTAGGGACTCATTCACCCAAGGGTGAATGGGTCCTATGTTAGGGTTTTTAAAAATGTTTTTGCATATTTCTAAGTTGATTCTAGTGGTTTCCAGATTCTGTTTATAAATAGTAAGTTACAGTTTGAATTTCTTGTGAAATTAAGGTTGAAAATACAAAATATAACAAAATGACAAACCAGGAGACCTAATTTGATGTGAAATTTTGTTTCAATTTTCAAATGCTAGTGAATGATGATGCAATGCTATGTAAATGATATGCAAGATGACTGATTTTTTTGTATTTTTCAGATTTCAAGAATGCAAAGATGTAATCCTAAAACCCTAAATGAAATGAAAACTAATTCAAGCTTAAGCTACCCTCAATGAGACTCAACTCAATGAAATACAATGCAAATGAATGTAAGATCTAGTTCTAGGGTGCAAATGGACTCCAATTTTTTTTAAAAACTGGAATGATCAAAGTTAGGTTCACTAAAATGAAACAAAAAAAATAGGTTGGGTTGATTGAAAGAAAAAAGGGGGTTCACCAAAATGATAGTACATAGATCTATTCTCCTTAATTACATTAGGAAATGAGATCCACACAATGAAAGGACTATCAACCTTAGGGTGAGTCAAGTCAAAGTGTGAATCTGCAAATTTCCTTTTTTTGCAAGGATGGGGGTCCTGATTAAACAACACTTTGGGGAGAAAGATTAAAAATAACAAACTAACTCCAAAATGAAATCTAAAAAGTGCATCTAATAGATTAAGCTCAATTCTGATGGAACCAAAAATTAGAATACAAATTTGAGAGAGGGAAAATGATGTGTACCAGTCACCAAAAGTGCTTTTCTGAAGCTAATTGAGGACTCATTTGCCCTATGATGAATGGGTCTTGGCTAGGGCTCTGTAAAAAAAGGTTTTCAAGTTCTCTTCTCCTGTGTATACACTCCCAAATTCTTGATTTTCACAGCCGGATAGCCAAAAATAAATCTTGTAGGTGAGTTTCCGTGAAATTGGAAGAATGGTGACAACAAATGCAACTTTGACAGCTTTGCAATTTCGCTCTTCAAGAGATCTTCCACCTAAATCTACAAACACAAGTTAAGAGGGAATTTTTTTTTATTGTTGGTGAATGGGGGTTTGCCTTGGTCAAACACCATTTTGGTAATTAAACCTCGAATTGAAACAATGAAACATGAAAGGGATGATAAATGAATAAAGCAATGTCACAACTCACAAACCCTTGGATAAACCTTGGAATGTAGATCTTCAACTAGCATGAAATGGCTTCAATGGATGTGGGTCTTGATCTTGAAACCTGACTTGAAACAATGCCTTGAATGCTTGAATGGATCATAAAAACTACATCAACATATTAGCTCAAATAGCATGCATGATACAAGAAAAAATTGACATGATAATAGGATCTTGATTGCTGCAATAATTCTTCACTAAATTTTCTCTTGAATGCCTTGAAATGCTCTTGAAATGCTCTTGTAATGCTCTTGTGAAGTCACATAAAATTCTTATCATAAGCTTGCTAGGTGAAACATAGTGAAATGACTTTAAATTTATATATATGTAACATTAATTTGTCAAAATTCAAATAATACAAGATGACATGTGAATGTAGATTTTAAATCATTAAAATACTGCCAAAAACATAATAAAAATTTAGGTCCTAGGTCTACGTGATGACCTGCTCGCCCTTGGGAAAATGGGTCATAGGTCACTTACCTAGGACCCATTGATCAATGATAAATGTTATGTTATGGCATTAATGAATGTCGGGTTTTCCTCTTCGGAAATTGTAATTAATTAGGCTTGGATTTGAATTAAAGGGGGCCAATTAAGGAAAATTAACCTCAATTAATTAATGAAGCCCTAAATAAGTGTGAAAGTGTAAAGATACACTTTACAAAACTAAAAATAAGGCACAATTAAGTCCATTTTAATTGATAGGGCCCTAAAATTAATGTGAATATGTAAAATACATATTACTACACTAATTTAAGGCATAACTATGTTCATTTTAATATTCAATTCCCAAATTAAGTGTGAAAAAGGGATACTTTTTTCCACACTACAACTTTTAATAATTAATGGTGTCCACATGAGACATGAGATTGGTTGGAACCAATTCTAGTAGTTGGGTGAGCTCGGGCATGTAAAATTAGTTTTTGGGGTCTGTCAGGTGTTGACGTGGTTGTTACACAAAATAATATGCAGATAAATCTTTGCCAAATGAACAAAGGAACCTATCTATCTTGAAATAATCACTAGGATTTCCCAGTTAAAGATAATCTTAGCTATCCCAAGGCTTGGGAATGTCAGTCTTGATGTACTAGGTTTGCTTAGGGTTTGTTGTGCAAACTGTTGTTAATCATAAGGGGCTCGTTGGTTATGAAACTTTAAACTTTCAATAAATTGAGTAATGTAAATATTTAACAAACATGACATGCATTACATCTCATTTTAGTATTTTAGATTATTTAGAAACTAAGAGAGAAACTATTTAAAAAGAAGGAACATGTTAAGAGAGAAAAGAGCCTAAGAATTTAAATGCTCCCAGCTATTATCCATAGATTACCAAGAAAAGACTAAATCAAAGCATAAACCATTATGTATCTCACCAGACTCCTTCACAGCTACATATAGAACAATGCAAGAAGTTTAAAGAAGAAAATCGTTCACCACTGAAACATTATCAACATGCACCCAAATCTAGCACAATATATTGACTTTTTTAATAGGAGAAAATAGTATTTAGCTATGTATGATTTACAATTAGGAAATAACTTTCAAAATGGATTTGGTATTAGAAACTTCTATGATAAGCACAATTTTTTATACTAGAATCAAATAGAAAAAATAAAATAGAAGTAAAATTGGTGATATGCCAATCTTAAGTCTAATGAGTTCAATAAATTTTGATCTAGAAAAAATGACTCCTTGTCTTTTATAGAACACAAGGCAGGAGTCAGATTCAAAAGCATGTGGCTCAAGAAGAATCAGGCAATCTAAATGTAACACATGACACCTGAGCATAGTTGTCATGCCATAAAATATTTTTTGCCTTCATGAATTTGTAGTTAAAGTTGGTTTTGACTCTCTGTAACGACCATTTGGTGCACAAGACATAGGGGTAAAAGAATGTCGAGTTCTTTTAATCTTTCAAAATCTATAATAACCAAAATGCCAACTTCTTCACATAGAATTCTCGCCTCCTATGATGAGTTTCGCTTCCAAGAAAAATATCCTTGGGAGCGATCATAAAACTTTAATCTTTGTCAACTTTACCAAAAACTCAAATTATTATTCTTTCAGTTCCATTCTATTTGCTCTTAGACGTTTCCTCAACTAATTAGGATTAGTATTTTTTTTGGTTAATTGAATGTCATTACTGCTTTTGTTTTCTCTTAACAACTTCCCATCGATAGTGGCTTTTACAAACAAAAGATTTCCTTCGGCAATCACCATTCCCACATCCTATATCATTTCCACAATACTCATCAAGTAAAATATTTCACCCTTAAGCAATGCATTCACAAAATAAACTATTATTAAATCTTACATTAATCTATTTTAAACTACTTGCAAAACACTTTTATAGCAATAATTTCCCTTTATTTTCTCTGATTTTTCACTTTTGTGGGTTCTGGAGATTTTAGAGTTTCCAATTTTAAAGGTTTAGAATCCTTCAAGTTCTATGGTTCAGAAGATTAGAACCTTTGGGTCTCGAAAATTCACTACTCAATACTAGATCTTTCTTTCAAAAAAAGATTTCTTGGATCCCTATTTCTCGGATGGTGATTGACTTGATGTCGAAACTCTGCATACTCATTATTTACTTAGAAATCAATCCAACCCACTCCCTTATTTAATTCCTCCTACCAACCACGCTCTACCAAATTTCTACTGACTACACAAACCTCCTAGGTACCTTATGACACTAGACTTTCAAGCTTACCCATCGGATTCAGGTGTGAATAATTTTCATAAGACACTTACCTTGGCCTAAATCTTACCTAACACCCACAAAATTTTACTTTGCTTGGGGTGTAATCGCGATATCACCCTTTAATTAACCAATCAGGGAATTTTTTAAAGTTTAGGGTCGCTGAGTTACCAGAGGTAGCTTGGGGCATGTTGTGTGACCACACAACAATTGGTAACCAACAAAATCAATCAAAAAAAATAAAAATGAATTGATTATGCATCAAACTGAAACTTATAATTATTTTCCCAGGATAATTTTTCAAACCTATTTCATCTTTTGGCATAGGAATTATGAAAATCTTGATGGAATATGAGTGTGTGCTTTGATTATTTCCTTCTCTAAGAATTAATAAAGGAGGTTGGGATACCTATACCAACCTATATAGTTTAGTTTAACCCTTTAATCCAACCTTGGATATTGTCTTGTTGTCAGTCAAGCATCCATAGTCCGATAAGGTTATCTCTATGATTCCCTCCAAATATAGCTCTACTACCAACCAAACATCCATAACCATGATAGAGATATTTGGGTCACCTAAAGAGTTGATTTTCCGTTTTTGATATTTAATTTTTATTTTCTTTTGATATTTCTTTGTAAGCTCTTTGCTCAACTTGTTGGCTTTAAAGCCTATCATTAGATTAAGAATCATAGTGGTAGAAAGGGATTTTTTTTGGATTTTTCACTTGGTATAGATTTTCATTGCATTTATTTGTTAATTCCCAAAGATACGTTTAATTTTCTCTTTGAAATGTGTCACTCCTTCCAAAATTTTACAATAACTATACTAGCTTCAAAAATAAGTCTGATAATATATCCTAGAAAGATAATAATAACTTACCTAGCTTAACACCTAAACAAATCCCTGCTATTTTTAGAATGAATTTAACCGATCACCACCTCAATAGATGTTTCCTTTTTTGAACTAATTTGAAGGAAAACTATTTAGGAAGGGATTAAAATCATGAAATGATGTTTGATCTATTTTATGCCTTAACTTGTTAGATTTTAAATCACCATTCATACGTGAGTTGATTGCTAAACTGACATCTTCTAATTAATTAACCTCATTCCATGTAATTAATTCACACGCTCACCACCCTATGCATTTATTTGATGAGTTGGAATCTCACGAGGCTAACCTTATTCTCTTAGCTCATTAATTTTATGTGATCCAAGGAAGCACACTTGGCTCAAATGTGGAGGCTATTGCCTTTCAATCAAGAATTGGATTGATGCATGTACACATTTTGAGAGAAATCTAATGATTTGGCATGAACAATGTTGTATAATTTTGCATAATTTATCCTCAATTTGTGAATGGACTTGAGTTAATTAATTCTCAAAGTATTGAGAAATGGGGCTCTTGAAATATTATGATTACGCAGTGAGCTTTTATAAAATATCTATCATTTAATACACCAACACTAAGGTTCGATAGGAACCCAAATCACTTAGTGGGGAAAGGATTGAAAGGGAGCCCAAAGGAACCAATGACTTATAGAAAAGTCCAAAAATATTCATGAATGTGTCAAACAATGAGGAAGTGACCACAAAGAAACCCATTAACATATTTTACTAAGGGATTTCAAGATTACACATTGAAACAATACCCTTAAAAAATATTTCAACACATAGGACCAAATTGGAGATATCTCAGATTGGTTATTAATAGTGGATGAGATAGGGTCAAATATGCAACATATAAGTGAAATGGGCTAAAGTGAAACAAAATATAATGTGGTACCAAAATTGGACCTATTTGGGAATGTGTGTCTCTTGCAAACAAGTCAAAAATCCACATCTCTAAGAGCATATCAAAATTTGGGATAAAAGAGAGATTTGAAAAAACATACATGTGTAAAAAACTATATCCTTTTGGCATTTTCACACTCGTTTGGGCCCTCCTTATAGATTTTGGCTTTATGTTTCCTTAATTTAGTGTTGTAATGTGGATAACACATTCACATTAGGTCTTGGGCCCTTGTGAACTAATGGAATTTAACAGTGCCTTGCTAAAGTGTTGTGAAGTGTTGTAACTCACTTTCACACTTTTCTAGAGTTTTATCAATTAACTAAACATAATAAACATAATCTTAATCAAAATTAACTTTAATCTTGCCTTATTTGGAGTGTTGTAAAGTGTTGTAACACACTTTCACATTTCTCTAGGCTTGTCATTAATAATTGGGCTTTCTTATGCTTTAATTGGTCCTATTTTGCATCCACAAGCCTCATTTATTGCATCTTTTTAAGGATAATCCCGACACTAATCATTGACCAATCATAATTCAGGTGTTTCTGGATTTTGTGGCCCAAATTTAGGGATTTGGGACTCATTCGCCACCTTGGGCGATTGTGTACCACCTGGATCTTTTGGTCCCTAAATAGGTTTTACACCCTTCTAAGCACTTTTTAAAATATTCCCAAAAATTAGGCCTAGGTGGTATCTGTGATCCTAATAAAATGCTACTCCTAATGTGAGATGCTAGATAAAAACTAATAATGCAATGAGAAGAAGTAACAAGATAAAAGGGCACCTCAATAAGATTAGCCTAAGAAAATGGTGAAACAAAGGAGTAAGATAAAAACAAATGATGATTGAAATGTGTTATACCTTTCCTTTGCTGCTCCTTCCTTGGTTGGCCCTTTGATTCTTCAAGAATTGTGTGCTCCTTGGATGGCAATGAAGTTGAATGGATGCAAGATGAATTGATGCAATATGCATTGATGATATAAGTGCTAAAATGGATGAGAGCTTGAATGACAATTTTGCAAGAGTTTTGTTGCGAAAGACTTGATCCCCTAAAATGAGGGAAATGAGGGGGTATTTATAGGCTAATTGGAATTATCTAGAGAATTCAACAGTTGGGATTGATCCAACAAGATCAAGATGAAGGGCTATGGTGAGTTGAGGACCCACAAGCCCTCACATCTTGACATGTGGAATGTGAGATGTCTTAGGGTGGAGTGATGTGGAAATGAGGTGGATGAAGGACAAGTACCTTGGGGGATGAGAAGATTCTTTGGAGGAATAAAAGTGAATTAAAAATTCACAATGATTGGAAGAATCTAGTGGATAAGAGAGGGTCTCCAAAAAGCTGGAGATTTGTCACATGTGGGTGATGTGACAAGTCCAAGGTTCTAGAAGCCCTTGGCACATGTGAAGTGACAAGTCAAGGCTTCTAGAATCTTGCATGGGGGATGGGGAAGACCTTGGAAAGATAAAAGTGAATTAAAAATTCACATGGGGAAGAGAGTCTAGGCTAAAAAGGGTAAGTGGGAAGGTTGACCAGAAAAGGTAAGCCAAATGTGGCTAATGATTCTGATTAAGGTTGTGCAAACACAGGATTAGGATAATTAATGAGAGATTAGAGGCAAGTGGGAGATTATGGAGGATGTGACACTTAATCTTGATTAAGTGATGCACATCCTAATCATAGATTAATTAATTTAATATGGATTAAAAGAGGGTTAAGGAGAATGTGACAAGGAGAGAGAAAAAGTGGAATTAAAAATTGGTTTTTAATCCAAATAAGTTAAATGACTAAATTAAATAATTTGTCATGTTTATTTAATTTAGAGAAGAAAAGGGGGTAAGGTAAAGTATTTAATTATTTTAATTACATACTTTAGGAACCTTAGGCAGAAAATGAAATAATGATTAAATAAAATATTTTAATCACTATTAATGAAATAGATGAATAGAGTAGACAATTTTGATCATATTGAAGTGATCAAATTTGGATGTCTACAGTATCATTCGCCACCTTGGGTGAATTAGTACCATGTGGCCCAAATTTGAATTTAATTCAAATTTTTGGTGGGATTTTATTCTCTTAGATATGATGTCGGCTTGTAGTGTTGCAATTTCGGGAATTCTTGCATAATTGAGTATAAATACAAGGTTCTTTCACTCATTTTTATCCTAACAAGCAATCAAGTGACCTAGCATTCAAGAGACTTCACAAGAGCATTCACAAGGCACTCAAGGGTATATTATCAAGCATTTTAGAGCATTCTTCAAGTGTCAATCATCATGTCAAAGATTGCATTCTTCATGTTTGTTATTGTGCTAACAATTGTGATGTAGAATTTGTTATTCAAGCAAGTGTTTCAAGCAAGATCAACATCATTCATGAAAGAATCAAGAATCACATCCATTGCAACCATTTCAAGCATACTTGCAACACCTTATTGCTAGGGTTTGGTGAGTTGCAACATTGTTATTTGTTCATTCATCATTCTCCATTCATATTTTCTTTCATTTTAAAGTTTAATTACCAACAAGGGGTTTGACCAAGGAAAACCCCTATCCACTAACCCACAACATTTTTCCCTCTTCTTGTGTGTGATTTGCAAAGCTAGGTTACAAATTTGTCAAGAAGCAAAGTTGGAGAAATGTTATCAAATACCTAAAGTTGTCAAAGTTGTCATCAAGTCTAGGAGAAGCTTGGAGAAGACCTACAGGTGGAAATTTATAGTTTCGGATCCAGAAATTGGTCAAAAAGAGCAGAACAAACCGAAAGATATGAAATCAGGTCCCAAACTCCCAAAAAAGTAGAAGTGGATTGATTCGCCACAAGTGGCAAATGAGTCCCACTATACAGGCTTGGCAAAGATTTTCATAGATCCAAATACCCTTTTGGATGAAATCTGTATCTGCACATTTGATCAAAAGTGGGACTGATTCACCTAGCTTGGAAAATGAGTCTCAGTCAGCATTAATAGTAGATTTTCCAAAATTCCAGACCTCCACTCCGTCTTCTTCAGTCTCATAGGTACACACTTTCTGTCTCATAACTATCTGTTGCACTTTGTTCACATTTATAGGTCATTCAAGGTTGTGCATTTCACATTGTATTGCATTATCTTTTCCAGGTCTAAACTTGGTGGTGAACCCCTCATTAGATCTCATTCAGCCCCTAGGATAGTCCCTTTGCAAGATTTCAATCTCCTTTGCATTGACATCTCAAGGGTTTGTACTTAAGTGAAGTGTGTGAATATTGCCTCTCTCCTTTTAGGTCCAAAACCCTAAAGGTGAAAAAGGGAAAACCAATTTTCACCATTTCAATACATCATCATGATCAAACTAGGATAATGAGTGCACATACACAACAATATATACAAGAGAAGACAAAAAATTTACAATGAAGGATAATTAGTTACAACCAATGACATGGAGGTACATAATCATTGAAGATATGGCTGCACACAAAACTTACAAAAACTTGTAGTTCAAACCTTACAAAGAAGATCCATGGCACATGCCACAAATAATCTATTGAAGAACACTTGCCTTTATCAAAAATAATTTTTTTGAAGGAATTGATCTCCCTCAAGCAACATTTTTGTTCACCACCCAAATTTGACAAATTAAGCCTTATGTTTATATGTGTCAACCTCAAATTTCCTCCAAAAGAGTGAATTCTAGCTCCACAATTAACCTTTCCATTGCAAGACAACCACAAAAAATAGGCTTGTGAACCATGCCATGATATATCATTGAATTCCAAAATAGTCATGGGAACAAATTTAAGAACAAGGTTAGCCTTAATAAAAACATAAAATTCATCATAATTTTGACCTAATCAATTGAATTGGAGGAAAATAAAATACTTCCAACTCACATTTCAACGAATCATATGCCACATTAACCTAGTGACCTACACAAGGAAGCTCCTCCTTACACTTCAAACTAAATTTTTCAACATCTTGCATATACAAGAATTTAGCAACAAGGGACATAAGAGGTAACCTCCTCCTCATCCTTTTCACTCTCCACATTCCCCACGTTAATCATAATTGGTCTACCCATTCACCCATCCATTGCTCATCTATCAAATGTGGTTACTCCACTTCTTACCTATATAATCCTGACCTTGAGTGTTAATGGGTTCCACAATAACCTACATACGTTAGTACTACCGTAGCCTCTTAAATCCCTTATAAATAGTAGCTAAAAAAGAAAAAGTATATGCACTAGGCCTAAAAATCTATTGTGGCGTCCAATCCATGAAGTGAACCTTATGTTATCCCCTCTTGTTAGTAAGTGAGGTAAATTTGGTGTAGATTGTTATAAAATCATACATATTTATCAAACCATTTCCTACATAACCCTATGAGAGAAAAGAATGTATGCAAGCTTACAAAATAACCCTGTGCAAATATAAAATACACACCACAAGATAAAATAATATATACCTTGGGAAAACCCTCATAGAGGAAAAAAATTGACCTCCAAAAGCATCCGCACTCAATGTATTATTCAACAATACATTGCAATATACTTATAGAGTCTCTATGAACACTTTAGAAACATTAAGCTCCTCCAATGCATACTCCATGTGTCCAATAATGTATCCAAGCATCTCATGCCATGATTCACATATATAATCCTTAGAAGAAGACTCAATATAATGATAGCCAAGCCAAAACCCCAACTAGCCAACCTTAGACATTAAACATGTGTTTTCTTTTATAGACCCATGTTGAGAATCAGTGCCTCAAATGTACTAGCATTCGAGTGATGTTTTGTCGGCCTGACAGTTCGATTTCGAAGGGACCTTATGCATATTCCCTTTGATGGTCTAATAAAGTCTTCAAAGGTTGATGTTATGTGTTACGTCGATGAGAAAACATGTTATCGAATGGACTCAGAGTCATGTCTCCTCGATAGCCCGATACGAAGTCTTGCATCTTCTTCGGCGTGACAATGTGTTATTAGTGGGGTTTTGTCTTGAGTCTCCCTAATAGATGGATGGAGCATGTGAGTGAAGCCTGTTGAAGTGAATTAGCTGCATTGGAGGGACTCTTCCTCGAGTCTCCTCGATGGTCCAATAGTCGTGGCAATGTCATGAGATCAGGGATGATTGGAACTATAGAACCACAAGTCAGGAGTTATGAGGTTTTGGAAACCTCTAACTTACCAACTGCAAAGACAAGTTGATAAGCTTGCATCGAGGGGATGTTACTATGTCGACAGGACTCTAAAGGTAGTCTCCTCGATGGATTGTCGATTCTCATCGGTGAGACCCAAGGAATTTGGTGGAATTCTTAATTGTGTCTCTTTGATGAGTTGATAAACTTGGAGCTATAAAGTGAACATTGGTGGGACTTCCTTGTATTGGTGGGAGGCGATTTGGTGTCTCCTCGATATGGCAATGAGGTTGAATCGATAACTCGTGAAGAACGTTGTGGTGGGACTTGACCGTGTCAAGCTATAGAATGATGATTGGTTGCTAACTGTTGACATTTGAGTGATGATTACTTGGCAGATGAATCAAGCATCAAAGAAACTTGATATTATTGAATAGAGTATCTTTGATGGTCTGACACAGTTATGTCAGTTACCTATTATGTGACAATTTGTGTATAGTTGTGTATGAGAAACAAATTGGTTGGTTTCTTGGTTGGTCTAGAATGCAAAATGAATGATAGATTTATATGGAGTGTTTTGGATACATTTGGTTACAAAAAAATCTCTCATAGTAGTTTGTTTGGACAAAATCTCTCCCTCAGTGTGAGTCTGTGATGTATACTATAAGAGTACTATAATAGTGTGGAGATTGTAGTCGAATGAGAGGTTGATCAAAGAAATGTAGAGAGAGAGTGTGAGACATATTGCAAAGGGGGTTATGCTGTCGAGTTCCTCCAGATAGAACAAGATGTTGAACTCTGTAAAGGCTTAGAGCTTGAATTGTATTTGTAACTGTATTCTGTTGTTGAATAATACAATGGCGATATGGGCTTTTGGAGTGTGGGGTTTTTACCCAAAAGGGCTTTCCCCACATAAATGTTGTGTGTTCATGTTGTCTATTTCATATTTCATGGTATTTGGTTCTGTTTGTTGAATTTGTTAATGGTGTTGTTGGAACTGGTTTAATTAGCATTAAATTTTCTCTAAGGTTCAATATGGGAAATTAACTATGTATGATTTCGCTTTGTGGCATAGTAGTACGTGTCTTTGAGGTGATCTAAGAAAATAAAAGCTACCGAAGTCACTACTAATCTTGAATGTTTCTTTTTGAGATGATGAAATTTCCCAACAAGTGGTATCAGAGCCATATTTTGGAATTTATTTGTTCCTGGTGTTTCTGGTTCGGGGTATTCCTTCTGTGAAGATTTCTTTCTGTGGCAGGCTTAAGGAAATATGAAGGAATTAACTGATGGATTGATCCTTTGGTGAGTAGAAATTCTTGCTCTTTTTTTTGAGTTCCAAGAGACAACACACATTATGAAGGATGGGGAAGATGGAGAAACTTGAGTTGGTTATATTGAAATGATGTGACCTGAAGCTTGTGAGTTGGCAACGGTATAATCCTGATGCATGTGGTGGAATATTATTTACTTTATGGTTGTGTTGCAGCAAAGCTTCCATATTGGGTGTCTATGTGAGGGGCTCCCTGATGATATGGAGAAGATTGGGTTTTTTCTCAGCTATGGAGAAATGTGCTTATGCTGGGTGTTTTTTCCTAGTATTGGAAGGCATAGTTTTATGGTACCCCAATTGTATGAAGGATATGGAGTTGATCATTGGATGGTTTGGAAGCTTTTGAAATAGAATCTCTCTCTCAGATGCATGTGCATGTTGGTGGTTGTGGAGTTGGCCTAAAATGGGGCTAGAGTTCTTGAACTACTTCCTCCTTTAATGGATGTTTTGTACTTGCATGGTTTTGTGGATTTTTAGGTTTTACATAGTCAAGAAAAACTTATGTTTATGTGGAGTTGTGTTTAAAGCTATTTTCTAAACCCTGGTTTTTGGGGTGGTACTGGATGAGATAGTTGTAGTTTGTCCTACATGCTTTGTGCATGGTATGAGGAGGTGTGATGCCTTCTTTGCATGAGATTGTTAGTAATGTGATTGGTCACTCAAAATTTCTTGTGGTATTTCTTTTTGGTTCCTTGACTATGATGCTCATTATGGACATGATTGGAAAACCAGATTTGGACTTGATCTGGTGTTTGAGTCATGTTGTCTATGTGGTTATTCTCTTTAAAATATCAGTGTTATTATTCCCAGTGCGATGATGGGTTCACACATTCGATGTGATTGATCTTCGAGTTATGCGGTTGGTGGATTACCTACCCATTGGTTGTAGTGAGATCACTTGGAAGTGGACTATCTATATCCACGAGGTTGATTCAGTGTTAGTGCAAACTTGTTAGCTAGCTTTGTCTGTGATCACTTGTGCATTGGTGTGGTTGCTTTGAGATGAGAGGATGGATGGTGTTGAGTACCTAAATAATTGGTTATGTGGACCTATAGCATGTGTATCATGATTTCATGGATAGCTTGGATACACTGCTTTGTGTAAGCTTTTGACAGTGATGGTAATTTCTGTTTGGTTTGGAGATCTTGGTGCTGCTTGGTACTCTTGTCAGATGGATATGTTAATGAGTGGACCTGGAGGATTTTTATTATAGTAGATGTTTTTTCGTGTGCTTGGAAATCTTGGTATCATGGTTCAATGGGAGCTTTAGCAGTTAGTATGTATTCATCACTATGTGGTGAATGATCTTCTTTAGTGTTGCAGATGTTACTAGGACGAGCTCTTAGATATTATTGTTGGAGAAGGGCTCTTTCCCATTTGCATGGACACTATTTAAAGATGTGTAACATCTTGAATTCATGGAGGACTCTTGTGAGTTTTTGTTCGAGGTGTTGGTGGTGCTTGACAGGTGATGTGGTTTAGAGTTTGTTTGTTTTATGTCATGGTATATTCTTGATTGCACATTAGAGTTTTGGCATAATGTTTTGGTCTTGAGACCATGTTATGTTCATCTGGAGCATGGGATCTCCTAAGGGGGATGGTAAGATCATGATTTCATGATAAGTTCTTGGTTCAAATGATTGGAGCTTTTGACAGTGGTCTGGTAATTCTTTGTGTATTGGGTGCATTGGTCATATGCTTGAGAAATTCATGATAGTGCAGTGATGCATTTGGAGTTTAGCATGAGATTATCATCTGCAGGTGCCCATGGATACACAGAGAATAAGGTGAGGTTGAATTTCTCTTGAGATGAGAAAAAGGGTACTGAGATGGTTACTCTTGGTGATATTTCAGTAGAAAGTCTGAGGAGCCTACACCTTGGTTGGATGTGAGTTTAATAGAGACCAAAGAGGATATTTCTATTGGAGAAGTCATAAAGACTCAATTAACCCTAGAGGATCATTCTCATTCCCCACTCTTGTTCTCCTCAATAGTTTATTATTTGAAAGTTATTTTCCAATTATATCTTTTAGATGTGTTATGTTCATGATTTGATTCTCATGGAAATGAGTTGACTTATGGTGTTTGATTATGAATACTCATTTGATGATTGGTTTAGAATGTGTTTATATGCTATAACTTTCATAGCTATGGATCTTGAGCTGTGTAGTTAGTTCTGAAGGGTTCATTTGAAAGATGTTTGGCATGGTCATCTCCTTGTACATTTGAGTTTAAAATGTCATGCATTGTTGAGAACTATTAGGAGATGATTTTATGGGTTGTTTAATTGAGGTGTAAAATGAAAGAGTTTGATCTTCTTGGAGAAGCTTACATCCATATAATTACATATGTATATGTTGTGTTTGATCTTGAAGGATTGGGTGTTGTTATGTTGTTCTCTTTTGGGGCTATGAAGGAGATCATACTTGACACAGTTGGCATTCAGAGGTGTATGTAGGAGGATTTTCTATAGGTACATGATGTGCAGTGGTTACTCTCTTTGGTCTTGGTTGTCTTCCTAGATGTTTGGTTTCACAGTGCATTGGTATGAGGTTGTCCTTTATCTCTTTCCTTTGTCTGGTGTGTAAAGAACTTGGTAGAGTTGTACATACTTGTGGTGAGAGTTGTTCTTACAAGTTGTTAGTTTACATATTGTGCATATAATTGTGGATGATTTCTTGGTACTACATGATGCTGTTTTTTACACTTCTGTATAATGTTACTGGTAGACTTGTGATGCCTTGATCTTTCAGATTTTCCATTACCCATGCAGTGGGAGTTCTTGAATGTGATTTGTCTTCTTCAATTGGTTAGCACATGGAGCTTGTATTTTGCTATTGTTGGGTTGGTTATGGAGTGGCATGAGTTTTTTGATGTGGATACCTTGGAGGTATGTGTGCTTGGATGGATTAACACTTGTTGTGTGTTCTATTTTAAGTCGTGTGGGTTGATTAGTTGGATGGGAGCAGCCAATTTTCTAGTTTTTATTCTAGTTGATGTTCTATCCTGTTTTTTGGAGGATGTTTTTCATGGTTGTGTTTAGGATGAGGCTTTGAAGTTGATGATGTTGATACTTTTGTATAAGCTGTGAGCACAATGGAATGGTGACAGTATGCTGCAACCTTTTCTATTAGTTGGATCTGGTGCTTGTGTTCTTTAGATTGATGCATATTCACCAGGGCTTATTCCTTTCCTTTGGAGGTTGGCATGAATTATTGCCTGAGATGGTGGACATCTTGGATTTGGTGCAGGTGCCTTAGTTGGAGCATGGAAGCATCGATTGAGGATCTTGTTAGTTGTGTGGATGGCTATTAGAGTGTCTTCAAGCATTGATTGATAGCCAATACATTCTTTTTCAAGAGGGAGAATGTTGAGAATCAGTGCCTCGAATGTACTATTATTAAGGAAATGTTTCAATGGTCTGACAATTCGATTTCGAAGGGACCTTATTCATATTCCCTTTGATGGGTTTGATAAATTCTTCATAGGTTGATGTTATGTGTTATGTCGGTGAGACAACATGTTATCGAATGGACTTAGAGGAATGTCCCTCGATAGCCCAATACAAAGTCTTGGGTCTTCTTCAACGTGACAAAGTGTTATCGGTGGGACTCTGTATTGAGTTTCCCCAATAGACCAATGGAGCATGTGAGTGAAATCTGTTGAAGTAACTTAGCTGTATCAAAGGGATTCTTCTGCAAGTCTCCTCGATGGTCTGATAGTTACAACAATGTCATGAGATCGTGAAGGATTGGAACTCTAGAACCACAAGTCGGGAGTTATGAGGTTTTGGAAACCTCTGACTTACCAACCACAAAGACAAGCCGATGGAGGTGGGGACCAAATAGGATAATCCAATAATCTTGCATCAGGGGGATGTTACTATGTCGATAGGACTTTAAAGACAGTCTCCTTGATGGATCAATGAATCTCATTGGTGAGAATCAAAGAATTTAGTGGGACTCTTAATTGTGTCTCTTTGATGAGCTGATAGACTTGGAGATGTAAAGTGAACATCGATTGGATTTCCTTGTATTGGTGGGAGGCGATTTGGTGTCTCCTTGATATGGAAATGAGGTTGACTCAATAACTCATGAAGAACTTCATGGTGGGACCCAACCATGTCAAGTTGGAGAATGATGATTGGTTGCTGAATGTTGACGGTTGAGTGATGATTACTTGGTAGATGAATCAAACATCGAAGAGACTTGATGTTATTGAAGAGAGTCTCTTCGATGGTCCGATGCAGTTATGTTAGTTACTTGTTATGTGATGGTTTGTGTATAGTTGTGTACAAGAAGTGAATTGGTTGGTTTCTTGGTTGGTATGGAATGTAGAATGAATGTTGGATTAATATGGAGTGTTTTGGATACATTCAATTAGAGAATCTCTCTCACAGTAGTTTGTTTGGATGAAATCTTTCCCTCGGTGTGAGTCGATGATGTATACTATAAGAGTATTGTAATAGTGTGGAGATTGCACTCGACTTAGAGGTTGATCAAAGAAATGTAGAGAGAGAGGGAGATGTATTGCAGAGGGGGTTATATTGTCGATTTCCTCCAGATAGAACAAGATGTTAAACTCTGTAAAGGCTTAGACCTTGAATTGTATTTGTAACTATATTCTATTGCTGAATAATACAATGGTGATTTGGGCTTTTGAAGTGTGAGGTTATTTACCTGAAATGGTTTTCCCCACATAAATCTTGTGTGTTCATGTTGTCTGTTTCATCTTTCATGGTAGTTGGTTTTGTTTGTTGAATCTGTTAATGGTGTTGTTGGAATTGGTTTAATTAGCATTAACTTTTCTTTAAGGTTCAATGTGGGAAATGAACTATGTCTGATTCCACTTTGTGGCATAGTAGTATGTGTCTTTGAGGAAATCTAAGAAAATAAAAGCTACCAAAGGCACTATTGATCTTGGATGTTTCTTTCTGAGATGATGAAATTTACCAACAACCCAAGCTCACACAAATACAACCAAGTGATAAGGTAAAATATAATAGGGTGAAATAATGGGGTGACTTGATAGGGATCAAACCTTGAAGGGAAATGAGAACTTGGAAAAAAAAAGTGCCAAAATTCTCGTTGAGGCTTGAAGTCTGATAGGGAAACAAAGGGAATTCGACAGAATGGGGAGTAATGGAAATGAAAATTCAACATAGTTCCAAAGTTCTCATCATCTTTTGAGGTTCGATAGGAACCCAAATCACTCAGCGATGGAAGGAGAAGACACTTGAAAGGGAGCCTAGAGGAACCAATGACTTATAGATAAGTCCAAATACTTTCATGAATGTGTCAAACAATGGGGAAGTTACCACAAAGAAACCCATTAACATATTTTACTAACGAATTTTATGATTACACATTGAAACAATAACCTTAAAAAATATTTCAACAAATAGGATCCAATTGGAGATATCTTGGATTGGTTATTAATAGTGGATAAGATAAGGTCAAATATGTAACTTAGAATGAAATGTGGTAAACTAAAATAAAATATAATATGGTACCAACATTGGATCTAGTTAGGAATGTGTGTCTCTTGTAAGCAAGTCAAGAATCCACATCCCTAAGAGTAGATCAAAATTTGGGACAAAAGAGAGATTGAAAAAACACACATCATCATGATCAAATTGGGATAATGAGTGCACATACACAACAATATATACAAGAAAAGACACAAAATGTACAAGGAAGGATAATAACTTACAACCAATGACATGGAGGTACATAATGCAACCACAAAGAAGCCATTTGGCATAATATTAACAATTAGATTAGCCTCCCAATTTTTGAGTATCCAATCACTAATCTCCCTCTAAGAAAATCTTTTTCCCAAGAAATGACCTATTATCATTGTATCTTCTAATTCCCTTGCATATTTGTCAACTTATTTGGTAACATCAATTTGGCTAACCTCCAATCTCTTCCTTTTGTCGTACCTTTTCTCATTCCCACTTGGTTCTTGTTGCTTTGATTCTAGATTCACATTGTATAAGAGATTTTAGATAATTCACAAGCCTGGTCTGCCATTTTTGCTCATGTGTGCCATTTTCTAAATTTTAAGTATTGCAACAATGCTCTTAAACATCATACAATTTTATAAGATATTATTATATTTTATGAATACAATATTGTCTTCATAATTCAATATAAATAAAATTCTAAAAATGGCCATAATATGTCTTATAAAAGGGCAGGTGCAAAGTTGGGGGGCCAAAAAGTGGCCAATTTTTTTTATTTTTTTTAAAGGCTATAATGTGAGCGCATTATGGCTTGGTTGATCGAGCCTGAGGCTTGATCACATCGATCCTATAACCTCCTCATGTTATAATGCGAGAACATTATAATTCGAGCACATTATAATGTGAGTTCGTTATAGCTTATTAAAAAAAAAAA
Organism: Sequoiadendron giganteum; assembly: GCA_007115665.2. Taxonomy (NCBI): domain Eukaryota; kingdom Viridiplantae; phylum Streptophyta; class Pinopsida; order Cupressales; family Cupressaceae; genus Sequoiadendron; species Sequoiadendron giganteum. Next base: position 550,997,472 of record CM021102.1, read on the forward strand.
AGCAAATCCATTTCATTTCATTTTCAATATCATATTTTCTTGCCTATGGCCAGCAAACCCTGCTATTGCGCGCTCACATTTTGGAAGCGTTAAAACTTGCAATTTATTCATTGAACCTTTGTAATTTTTTTGCTAGGATGTTGCCACACCAACAAGGAGGTCAAATAACTAAGCATTATATTTTTTAGTGAATTTGTTGTGAAAAAGGTAAATTTAGGTTTTTTTTTATGTTTATTTCTTTAATTTGTAGGAGATGATAATCAACCTCAAAATCCTCCTCAAAATTCTTCTCCTTATCATGAACAAGCACATGAAAAAAATCCTCAACAACAACAACAAAAAACTCCTCCAACAATTCCTCAACATCCTCTTGGTACTCAACAAAATTTAATGGGGGAATAGAAAGCAACAAAAAATAGGAGTTAATCGTGAGGTTGAACGATCCTGTAAGTTCAACCTTGGAAAGAAGCACACTTTTAAATTCACATCAAGTCATATTTACACATGTAGATTCAATTAGCAAGCAATTACGTTGTTGGGCAGAAAGAGGTAGGAGTGTAGGAATTTTTATGCAGATAAATTATCATATAAAGAAGTAAAAGATGAAAAAATTACAAAATATGATTTGTGCTCATTATTCACTAACCCACGTACAAATCAAACTCTTGAAATTAATAGAAAGAGGTTTCCTATCCATTGGTGCAACCACCAAGGGATTAGGAACAATTTTTGGGATAGGTGGTGGATGGTTTTTTACCATCCACCATGCAACAATAATGAGGTCCCCCAATATTTCTTGAGGAAACTCTATTGCGAGTTCATCCTCAACAAAATCCCTAACTATTTTGATATGAGGGAATTTTTGGGGAGAAGAGGAGGGTCAGCATAGGATAGACTAGGTGCATGTTAGGATCCTTAGTGGCAAGGAAGATGAGCACTTGCTAGGCCGGCTTATGAGCGCATCGTTATCCCTTATGTCATGAAGGAAAATGTTGAGGTGGAAACTATGTAGTCTATTAGCTCTTTGACCCAGAGTATCATCCAGTGTGCTAGTCCTATAATACAATGCCAACCAAGGGAGAGTTAGAGGGGTAGGATTCCACCCCATTCTTGTCAAGTTTATGGGTTGGCCTGTACATATGACCCCACAGACAGTCAAAGGGTCGGTGCATAGGATAC